>CALYLW010001861.1:40846-75646 GCA_944989445.1 Ampullaceana balthica
GATTGGATGTTTATATATGATAGGTCATATGTCGCTGTCTTTTTATATGATAGGCATATGTCGCTGTGTTTTTATATGATAGGCATATGTCGCTGTGTTTTAATTGTATTTAATTTACAGTGTATTTATTATGGTATGTCCATGTGGTTTGACATATGAACGGACCTTTTATGTTAAATGACAAGGATTATAACAATGTTTGTAATATGTGATGGAGCACTGCATCAGATATGACATATGGCGGGAAAGCGTATATGTGTACAAATGAAAACAGACAGCACAAACTTAAACATGATTTAATTGATCAAAATAAAATAAATTGTTTTAACTACATAACTCCTTTGCATGTTAAAGTGTAGTCATAAATTATAATACTGAGAACTTTCTTACTATAAGTAAAGTAAGTCCCATGACAGATGGTCCGTGGGGGGCCCAAATGTTTCCATTAGAGCTTACTCGGGGCTTGGTATACCTGGTGGGTGCCCCAATTCCCTTCCAGGGGTCAACGGAGGACTTGCTTAGCGTTAGTCAAATTTTCATTCTTATTGTGGCTTTGCGTGGGCTCGATCCCACGCCCCTCAACTTGTGAGGCGAGCGCACAATTGATTTCACTATCCAGCCAACTAATTATTTTAATTTCAACAAAATACGACAGCAAAACAAAGGGATTTATAGTGTAAAGTATAGAGTATGAAAAATGAAATTCGGGTAAATGAGAATGACTACACAAAATGTTATCTTAAGAAGATGTGTATAGACAAGGTAGGTAGAGGCTTTATATTTAATCGAGCAACAAAGCCCGTCCAAGGACGTTCCGCCACCGTTCGGTGGTATGTTGTAACTCCCCTCCAACAGCCGTCTCGACCGGCATTACATGTGCATCACGTCAAAAATACTATTCATTATAGTTAAAATAAATATCTCGTAAAAACAGAGCTTTTTGCTATAAATCCCAACGCGCATAGCTCAAAATAATGTCTTGGAAGAAGTACTGCACCAAAAATAACTCGTTTTTGAACGTCCGCGTAAATGGCGTAAACGTGTTCAATATGATTGGCTGTAGGAGTCATATGTGTTTGAGGGAGCAATCGCTATAGATGACGGGACAGAACGGAGAGAAACTAGCCTTTTATTATATAAGAGGACTCCACATAACTCTTTCACGTTTAAAGTCTCAATAGTTTGTCCCTATGATATATAATTTGTCCCTATGATATATAATTTTTCCCTGTGATATATAATTTGTCCCTATGATATATAATTTGTCCCTATGATATATAATTCGTCCCTGTGATATATAATTTGTCCCTGTGATATATAATTTGTCCCTGTGATATATAATTTGTCCCTATGATATATAATTTGTCCCTATGATATATAATTTGTCCCTATGATATATAATTTGTCCCTATGATATATAATTTGTCCCTATGATATATATGCTAATAAAAAGAAAACAATATATTAAGACGATGTTTAATAATTCTCATTTTGGTACTTGACGGTTAATTCACTTGAGTTTTCACAAATATTATTCAGCAAAGTCCAAATGCTCATTTAAAAAAAAATTAGCAATCGAAATTGCATTTAGGGCCTAATGCAATTTACAACTAATTAATAATTAAAAGTGATTACCAAAAAAAGAATGTACAATTTTATTAGGATGAATTAACTGACATGTACCCTAATTTTGATAGTTATAACCTTTACGGCTTGTTGGACTATCGAGGGTTAATGCAAATAATATCCCATTTCTATAATATTGGGTCGTTTTCAATTTTATAGGAAATTCCATTTCCATTATTTCACAAAACTTTAATTAAAACACACAATGGCATTTTAATTAGCAGCTGAAGATGTATTATCAAATTACCTTTTTTATGGGAACATACCCACCCCCCGGGCTTGAGCACAACTAACTTTATGTATTACACAATGGGCCGCCACAGGGGAACCGCTTTAACTCAAAAATGTTATATGGTTTTTGCCTTTCCTTGAATATTTTGGGGTTGTTAAAAAGTAACGACGTTGCAGTTGTATGTTGTAAGTTGTAAGGAGTATGTTGTTAGTTATATGTTGTTAGTTGTATGTTGTTAGATGTATGTTGTATGTTGTAAGTTGTAAGTTGTATGTTGTAAGTTGTAAGTTGTATGTTGTAAGTTGTATGTTGTAAGTTGTAAGTTGTATGTTGTAAGTTGTATGTTGTAAGTTGTAAGTTGCATGTTGTAAGTTGTATGTTGTAAGTTGTAAGTTGTATGTTGTAAGTTGTATGTTGTAAGTTGTATGTTGTATGTTGTAAGTTGTATGTTGTAAGTTGTAAGTTGTATGTTGTAAGTTGTATGTTGTAAGTTGTAAGTTGTATGTTGTAAGTTGTAAGTTGTATGTTGTAAGTTGTAAGTTGTATGTTGTAAGTTGTAAGTTGTAAGTTGTATGTTGTAAGTTGTATGTTGTATGTTGTATGTTGTAAGTTGTATGTTGTAAGTTGTAAGTTGTATGTTGTAAGTTGTAAGTTGTATGTTGTAAGTTGTAAGTTGTATGTTGTAAGTTGTAAGTTGTATGTTGTAAGTTATAAGTTGTATGTTGTAAGTTGTATGTTGTAAGTTGTATGTTGTAAGTTGTAAGTTGTATGTTGTAAGTTGTAAGTTGTATGTTGTAAGTTATAAGTTGTATGTTGTAAGTTGTATGTTGTAAGTTGTATGTTGTAAGTTGTAAGTTGTATGTTGTATGTTGTAAGTTGTAAGTTGTATGTTGTAAGTTGTATGTTGTAAGTTGTATGTTGTAAGTTGTATGTTGTAAGTTGTAGAGTTGTTTTTTCAACCCTCTGAGAATTAAGGAAATATGGTTTAGTTAGATTCAGAACAATTATTTATACGAATCTAGAGAGCTCAAATAGTATTTTTCTAATTGTGACATTATTGAAAACATATATACATGCATAAGGTTCTACAAACATTGATGCATTCTGGGCTTAAGATGGTAAATGAACAAAAAAACTTTTTTAAAAAGATGAGGCCCAGCTGCAGTGAGAAATGTAGAATCTCGCATGAAAAAGCAGAAAATAATTTGTTAGTCACAAACTAAGTAGTCACACAGGGAGGGGGGGTCGCTTTTCAAAGTCTCGAGATTAGGGAAGTAACTGCCAATCTGAAAAATGCGGCTCTTGCCCTTTATTTAGTATCCCATAACCTCATGGTCGTTTGGGGTTTTAATATTTCCTATAGAAATTTCTCGCGGCTTGGTAGACCTTGGCGGCGCCCATCTCCTCTCCAGGTCAGCGGAGGACTTCTTAGCGATATTCATTCATCAACATTTTTACTGTGGCTTTAACGTGGGCTAGATCCCACGCCCCTCATCTTGTGAGGCGAGCGCACTATTGACTTCGCTATCCAGCCCCCCTTGTAATTAAGAGACTTTATATAGGGTCATGGATGAGTGAATATCTCACGTGCTCAATCCAAGATTTCCAGATTGTTCAAGGATGGTTCCATCAGATTGTTAAAGGATGGTTCCATCAGATTGTTAAAGGATGGTTCCATTCTTTAAATTCATTTAAACAATATGGGGGACGCGGTGGTCGAGTGGCAGCACGCTCGACTGGCGTACAGATGGTCACGGGTTCGAATCCATGTCAAGGCAGGGATTTTGTAACGATATAACCTTGTGTTTCTCTTTCTATGTAGGCGTTCTCACAGTAATTAATCTTGTGCACAATAATTCACTGAAGAATTCGTTTATCCAAAACAACTTAAATATATATATATATATATATGTACACACAGATATAATTTGAGGTAATATAACGTGGAAATCTGGATTCATTTATCACACAACCTTCCTCGTCGGAAGTCTACACACAACTCTTCGCCCAACACTTTCAACCAATAGAAATGCTCCTTTCTTCCCGCGTCCAGCTTACATGTGACCTTACGTCACAAAATTATGTTAATCAGATGTGACATTCACCCCCATCCTTCAAAAAAAAATGTTTATGAAATACAACATTTTTGGTCTTCATAAAATCAAATCAATCTATATCTATATTCAAATTTCAAATATTTATCATCAATGAACATTCATTTTCTTACATACAACTTCTGGATATAGAATCCATAAGAAAAAATCTGTAGGACTGCATCAGTCTAAACATAAGAAATAAGGAGAAAAACTCTGTAGGACTGCAACAGTCTACCTGTACTGAAAAAATGGAAACTGAAAATTTTAACACATCTGTAATTTTGTGTAACTAAAATATTTAAACACTCAATATTATTAAAATTAACTAATAATCCAATGGAATTCAAACACTGTTCCTTGTCCATTGTTCAACACATAAAAATATTAATATAATTACAGTCTCTGTTTGTATCCTTTAGGAATTCACAGACTAATGTTAAAACAGTTTCTTATTTTATCATTTAGTAATTCACAGAATGTCTTTTTAATACAGTCTCTGGTTTTATCATGTAGGAGTTCACAGAGTGTCTTTATTTATTGTCATTCTACTTAATATGTCTGCAACCACATTGTCCTTTCCCTTCACATGTTTAATGTCAAATTTGTAGTCGGCTAATAGCATAGCCTAGTTCAATATAGTCATTCTTCAATTGACGAGTATGAATTCAAATCGATGGGCTTTGAATGTTTCTTCAGACTGTTAAATGTTCAATAATTCACCAACCATGACTTCGATTATGTTCATTCATAATTTCAATTCCAGCATCTTGAATAAATTGCTTAGCTTTTGAGATGTCATTTTTGCTTCCAGATAATTCAATAGAATTTGGAACAGATGAGTCACTGTCAGAAACTTTTATCTGAAAAATATTGTCTCTATCTGTAAAGTTTTTGATTTGGCTTAATACACAACCAATTGTTCTTCCTAATTCAGATGATTTCACACAAATGGTTTCAGATTCTTTAGTACCATTTCTTTCACTGCTACTATGGTCTTCATTTCTTTTATCATATCCTTGATTTTTAAATCCTTTATATTAACTCGTGGTGTCTGCGGCGGACCTTGCTTGCTTGCTTGCTTGCTTGTCGCCAAAACTTTTGATCGATTTTTAACCCACTTGCTCGCAAGATAGCGAGCTGAAATTTTGCAGGCAGTTTCGTACCGATGATAAAAACAATGTATCAAAATTTCAGATCGATCGCATGTACCGTAATTAAATTATTGATTTTTTAGATTATTTTTTTTATTCCTATGTATCATGCTATTTTTTGAGATAGAGCGTCGCGGTGCGTATTATATTGAACAACCTTTCTGTCGCGCAATAAGGTGCGTATTTTATTGACAGCTCTTTTTATAAACATATTCCTGATCGGTGCGTATTATATTAAACATGTTTTACGACACAACTTCAATTTTGTATTTCTGGATGGTCTGGCGCTGCGTGTTATAATGAACATTCTTTTAGTTACTTCTCATACGTAAAGGATTTATAGTCAAAAACTTGGTTTTTTACGGGTTGTTTTTATTAAATCCTTTATATTAACTCGTGGTGTCTGCGGCCGACCGACCGACCTTGCTTGCTTGCTTGTCGCCAAAACTTTTGATCGATTTTTAACCCACTTGCTCGCAAGATAGCGAGCTGAAATTTTGCAGGCAGTTTCATACCGATGATAAAAATAATGTATCAAAATTTCAGATCGATCGCATGTACCGTAATTAAATTATTGATTTTTTAGATTATTTTATTTATTCCTATGTATCATGCTATTTTTTGAGATAGAGCGTCGCGGTGCGTATTATATTGAACAACCTTTCTGTCGCGCAATAAGGTGCGTATTTTACTGACAACACTTTTTATAAACCTATTCCTGATCGGTGCGCATTATATTAAACACGTTTTACGACACAACTGCAAATTTGTATTTTTGTATGGTCTTGCGCTGCGTGTTATAATGAACATTCTTTTAGTTACGTCTCATACGTAAAGGATTTATAGTCAAAAACTTGGTTTTTTACGGGTTGTTTTTTTAAATCCTTTATATTAACTCGTGGTGTCTGCGGCCGACCGACCGACCTTGCTTGCTTGCTTGTCGCCAAAACTTTTGATCGATTTTTAACCCACTTGCTCGCAAGATAGCGAGCTGAAATTTTGCAGGCAGTTTCGTACCGATGATAAAAACAATGTATCAAAATTTCAGATCGATCGCATGTACCGTAATTAAATTATTGATTTTTTAGATTATTTTATTTATTCCTATGTATCATGCTATTTTTTGAGATAGAGCGTCGCGGTGCGTATTATATTGAACAACCTTTCTGTCGCGCAATAAGGTGCGTATTTTATTGACAGCTCTTTTTATAAACATATTCCTGATCGGTGCGCATTATATTAAACATGTTTTACGACACAACTGCAATTTTGTATTTCTGGATGGTCTGGCGCTGCGTATTATAATGAACATTCTTTTAGTTACTTCTCGTACATAAAGGATTTATAGTCAAAAACTTGGTTTTTTACGGGTTTTTCTTATTAATAGTGGCTAAAGTGTCACAAGTTTCTTTTTGTGCTCGATTTAACTTTATTATTTTTCTATCATTCATGTCTTGGTTTTCATTCTTTCTCCATGGTTGATGATAATTTCTTATTCTGGAGTCAAAATTGTATTTGCCTCTCCATGATCTTCTGCTTTGATTATAATCTCTATTATGGAATTATGATTATTTCTTTCTCTCCATGATTGTCTTTCTTGATCATAATCTCTGTGTCTGGAATTATGATTATATTTTTCTCTCCATAATTGTCTATCTTGATCATAATCTCTATGTCTGGAATTATGATTATATTTTTCTTTCCATGATTGTTTTTCTTGATCATAATCTCTATGTCTGGAATTATGATTATATTTTTCTCTCCATGATTGTCTTTCTTGATCATAATCTCTATGTCTGGAATTATGATTATTTCTTTCTCTCCATGATTGTCTACCTTTGTTTTCAAAATGATCTTGTCTTGATCTTTCTTCTATTTTCTTTCTTATAGGGCTGCCATTAGGTGACACCCTATTTAGTTTGCCTTTATTGTGGTAACACTGCTTAGCCATATGTCCTGGCTTGTTACAGTACCAACAAATAGTTTGTCTGTTGCCTTGGTTTGGCAGACTCTGGTTTCTCATACCTTGCCTTTTTTCTTGACTTTTAATTTGTATAGCTGCAAATATGTCTTGTCTCTTATCCATTTCCACATTCGGATGAGAGTCTTTGAATGTTCGTAATGCATTTGTTAGCTCTGCTTGAGTACGAACTTTCTTGTCAGTCAGATATGTGAATAGGGTTGGTGTTGCATTTTCTTAAAACTTGTCAATTAACACCATGTCTATTATGGCCTTTGGATTGCTCGTATCTATTGCTGTCAGTTCCAGCCATTTTGTTAGTTTGACTTGTGCTTCATGTACTATGATCTGTGGATCTTTGTCCATCTTGATTCTCATTTCATGAAATTCTCTTCTATAATCATTTTCTGACTTTCCAAAATGACATAGAAGTGCCTTTTTGACATTCTTATATATGCTTTTGTCTTCTTTGGCTATACTGTTATAAGCTTCAAATGCTTCTCCAGTTAATTGAGTCATCAGTTGTGCTGGCCAATCTTCTTCATTATAGCCTTTCATAGCCATTATGGATTCGAAATAATCCAGATAAACATCCATTTTTTCTTTTTGGCTATCATATTATCTTACTTTGATAGTATCCCTTGGTGCTGACCTTCTATTTGTTTCATCACCAGGATTGTGGCCACTACTGTCTCGCTTCTTTTGTAATTTTAACTTATCGACTGCAAGTTGTTCAATTTCTCTTTTTACTATGAGTCTTTGCATCTCTTTTTCTTCAGCAATTCTTGCTTTTTCTTCAGCTTCTCTTGATTTTCTTTTTCTTCAGCTTTTCTTCGCTGTTCTTTTTCTTCAGCTATTCTTGCTTTTTTCTTCTTCTTCAGCTTTTCTTCGCTGTTCTTTTTCTTCAGCTATTCTTGCTTTTTCTTCAGCTTCTCTTTGATTTTCTTTTTCTTCAGCTTTTCTTCGCTGTTCTTTTTCTTCAGCTATTCTTGCTTTTTCTTCTTCTTCAGCTTTTCTTCGCTGTTCTTTTTCTTCAGCTATTCTTGCTTTTTCTTCTTCTTCAGCTTTTCTTCGCTGTTCTTTTTCTTCAGCTATTCGTTGATTTTCTTTTTCTTCAGCAACTTTTTCTTCAATGAAATCTCTCATTTCTTTTCCTTTTAGTCCCATCTCTTTAGCTATGGCGGTGAATTCTTCGTAGTAATCCATGTTTTGTTTGATTGAATAATATGAATCTAGCAATTCGGTAAGGAATGTATGTATATATATTGATAAAGTTATAAATCGTCCAAATGAAAAATCTTGAATTCAAAAATGTTAAGTTCAAATAAGTGACACGTCTAAACCATGAAATCTAGTTATTGACAAGGTGAGACAACAAAAGAATCCTCACACGGGATCTTTAGTATACTTTATATATACGCTCCCTCAGATTGACAAAATATATTAAATGGTCCGATCGTTTTGAATAAAAGTCACTTGGTTAAAATTTCAATTTTCGAGTAGTTTTTAAACAATTTAGTTCACTCCATTAATCCAAAATTGCGATAATCAAACTCTTCACACAATGAATGGATAAAAATTCCGTTTCCTTATTTATAATTCACACCAACACATTGAATAGTCCATAGCTTCTCGGTTCGATGTTATGTTTACAAATATTTCCTGGAATCAACTAGCACTGAGCCTGTTGACGTCACGACCTATATATGTTCACCGTGTGTCACCATTCAGTAAGCCTACACGACCCAGATTCCAGTACTGTGTAGTATGCTTGTACTGTCGTCGAATGTGACGTAGAACCAACTAGTCTGATCCAGTTTTATACACTGCGGACACGTGCCGATTATGCCGCCATTTTGAAATCTTCTTGTATTTTCATTGAACCACAAAAGTTTATTCACAGCTTCTTACGAACTTGAATATTCAAAAAATACTATAGCTGTTATTATTTCTTATTTTAAAGAATACTTTCCTTTTTTGGAAATATCCAATACTTATTTCCACGAAACCTCTTTCATTGTGTTCACATAGAACTTTTACTTCTGCACCAATGTAACGATGTAACTTTATATTTCTCTTTCTATGTAGGCGTTCTCACATAATTAATCTTGTGCACAATAATTCACTGAAGAATTCGTTTATCCAAAACAACTTTAATATATATATATATATATGTACACACAGAATAATTTGAGGTAATATAACGTGGAAATCTGATTCATTCATCACACAACCTTCCTCGTCGGAAGTCTACACACAACTCTTCGCCCAACACTTTCAACCAATAGAAATGCTCCTTTCTTCCCGCGTCCAGCATACATGTGACCTTACGTCACAAAATTATGTTAATCAGATGTGACAGATTTGTTCCCGGGGCCTAGGGCGTCCCTGAGTCACCCAGCTCCGAATGGGTACCTTACACTAGTTAGGCGGCTGGGTAATGCGTGGAACCCACAAAGCCGTGGCCTGTGAACGCTGCATCACTTGCCAACAGATCATCTGTCATGGTCTAGGGACGCAATTATCTTCTGCATAGAAGGAGCGTCTGTATTGATAAGATAAGATCTTATGATAATTCAGTTTTCCTTTCTAATCTTAGTTTGTAAAAAAATGTTTAAAGTACTTATTTGCACGGGCAGCGTGGACGACATTTCTCCTCTGACCGCACCCTGGAGTCCCGCAGCTTACAAGAAAAAGTTAACCCACTGAACATATTGCTGAAGAGTGTTTTCTATTTGAACACCTTCTAAACACTTTCTAAAACACACTCTCAGCTGCCTGAGGACGCCTGACGTGTTGTCTCTCTGACACTCTACACAACCTGTGATCAGTTTAAGGTTCTCAGAAAAGCTGTCGGTGAATATCGCAGAGCCCTCATACAAAAAAAAATCACACCATCCTCAGATCTTTGTATTTCTTGACAACAGAGGGATTTAGACGAGAGCGTGGCAAATGAAAAGTCTTAGATAACGACAGAAGAAGCAATCCTTACAACCATTCGGTTAATGTTCTCGTATTACTCTGATGGTGATAAAAAGAAGGTTAAAAACTTTGTTTGTTTTAACGTCGATTTGATTCCTCCGTCACCATGGCAACAGCATACGGCATGAGGGAATTGTTTCTGAAGAGCCCCTCGTCCGATTGTAGATGACACAAAAGGAAAGTGCCTAAAATAACCATCAAGTGAGCAGCAGGAGCTCAGACAAACGATGGCGTCAACAAAAAAACGACCTTCTGTAAGGAGAGGTGCTTGACACAGTGGCTTTATCAGGCCGGCCTTTTATCTCTTGGGGGAGGGGGGGGAGGAGACGCCCCAGGGGGGGAGAATAACAGCCGTTATTTCTACTTCTTATGACGTAACAATTTAAAATTGTTTTTCTAGTTTTTATGTGCTGTAGACTGCACTTTAAAATACACACGATAACATTAAAACTATATCTCGTGTTGAAATGAAACTCTTATTGGGCATAACTTATAAATATTCATTGAATGAAGAATATAATAATACTAGAGATAACCCGTCAAAAATGACGGAATCTTTTTTTTGTTTGAGTTCAATTTAAAATTAGTGCTGTAAAAATTAATATAAATACGAAATATTAAACTTGCTGAAATGTACACAAAGTATTTCATAATAATTATAAATCCTCAAATTCTATTTTTACATGGTTCCCTTTTCAAAAATTAAAATATAAGCTAAAACCATGACGTCATATAATATTTTTATACAAAATCGATCGCAGTGCCACCTAACAGCATTTTAATTACATACATACATACAGACAACTGGAATTATGTATATTGATAGTATATATATACAAACACATATTCTGAAACACAAGGTTCGCATATGTAAAAAGGGGCACAATGCCTGTGCTATGCTATGGGGTAAACACAATAAATATAACAATGTTTCGTTTTTGGGGTCTCAAATTCCCCTTAAAATTTATAGAAGAGTATAAAAGCATCAGGAAATTTAGATAGCGATAAATCAAACCACTTTGATGCCTAGGGGAGGTTGGAAAATAAGGTTTATTTGTTTAATGGACACATTTTATTTTCACATGATTAAGAACATAAAACAAATTGCTTTTTAAAAAATACTGACAGATTCATCTTCTGATAAATTATGTCATTTAAATGGCTTCCCGCTCTTTTCTTCTAGTAGTAACAAAGCACTAAATTGGCAGATACTTGTTCCATTAAAATAAACGATAATTTTTCGTTGCATTTATATTTAAGCGTTTTATTTTTTAAGCATTGTAGGTTTTGTCAGCTTATAAAATGACATATTTTTTAAGGTCTTAATATATACCGTTTACTATGTATGTATTTGATTTTTAATCAGAATCGTTAAAACACACACACTTTTTTCACGAAAGTTTATACAGTTTAAAAGAAAACTGCCATTTAGTGCACTACATGATCTACCTTCGAAATCAGTCTTTATACGAAACTTTATTCTTGTTGTATAATATTGCTCTAATAAAATCATAACAGCTTGTCATGTGTTTTTTCGACAGAACATGAATTTTCTGATGCTAGATGCTTTATATAAGTTGTATTACACGTGATATTTCTTTACACTAAATATATTTACACCTTAAAGAAAAGTACAGTTTTTATCCGAAGCGGATGCCATGCAACCACATTGTTCTAGAAATCTAACATTTTTTTAAAAAAAATGAATGTTTCATCATTCATTAGTTCTTAAGAACTGTTCTTAGGATTACTTTTTTCATGGGAAAAGCTCTCCAAAACATTTTTTCTATTTCCAGTCTAAGCATGACCTTAGTGAAACGAACAGAATATTTTTTTAATGAGCCAGGTATTGTATATGTGAATATGGATGCTTAAGTAAGGTGTGCTTGGGGTTTATTTTTTTAAAGAAACATTTTGGATCGTAAGGTTTGGGCTTAAAATTTACCCGGCTGGTTTACTTAAAGTTATGCAAAAAGCATATAAACAGTTGCTAAGCTATAGTGTTTATGCCACTCAGGGTTTGGCGATATAATTGACTCCTGCCCTTAACAATGAAAAGTACTTTAAAAAGGTCAGAAGGTTGCCGCTCAATATACAACTGTTCAACTTATTAGCTTCACTCTTACGCCCCTGCATATAACCCCTATATATAATCCATTCCGTCTTTAACAGTGCCGAACTTTTGTTTTCTTCAATCCATCTATTCCTTTTGGGCAGTTTATGGAGCAATCGTTCCAGAAAAAAAATCACGTATTTTATTTAAGCACCTGAGTTAAATAAATATCGAACCTAACAAACATTGGAATTGTTTTCTTTACTAATCTTATCTTATCTTATCTTATCTGTTTACAGACGCTCCTTCTATACAGAAGATTATTGCGTCCTACGCTTATCTATGGTTTGTGTTTAGTCCTGCATTTTTATTAGAGATTTAAATGTTGATAAAGTGTTGGTTTTCCTGGATTCTTCAGGCAACCCATTCCACGCCCGAATTCCGGACGGGAAGAAGGAAAACTTGTATGTGTTTGTTCTTGCATACGGAATAAGAAAGGGTGTTTTTATCCTTATGTCTATCTGAGGGTTGTATTAAGTTATCTTTGTGTTGTATTTCTAAATTAGAATTAATAGCTTTATGTATGATTACTACTTTGCTCTTGGTTCTTCTATCCTCTAGTGTTTCAAGGTTTAATGATTTAACTAATGGTGTTATTCTTGTCAGTTTCGAATATTCTCCAGTAATGAATCTGGCAGCTCTTTTTTGAATTTGTTCTAGTTTATCAATGTTTTCTTTGGTGAATGGGTCCCATACAGAAGATGCATATTCTAGTACAGGTCTCACCAAAGTGAGGTAGCATTTTAGTTTTATATCTCTATTACATTTGTTAAAGTTCCTTTTTATAAAGCCTAAGGTTATAATCACAGGCTTCATGCATTAAATACCGTTCCGAGTGAGTTTTCTATTTATACTTTTAATTGTAAGCCATTTAATGTTGTAATTTGCCTGCATAAATATGACTTATTTATTAAAAATTTTTACCACCGTGCAATATAATTTTTCTTACAGAAGACACACTTTCTGATGCTAAAACCGATAGTATATTACAATAAAAAAACTGTGTCAAGCCGTAATATCAAACAAATATGAATGGCTTAAGAAGATAAATACTGGTAGTCTTGTTAGAGATGCAGCATTAGCAGACATAAAAATACCTAAAATACACACGCGCCCACATACCCCCCCCACACACACACACTTAATACTTTCACCAATAGACAACTCATGCGAATTTTTACCCGAAGCACGTACCATGCCATCTTATTATTCTAGCAATATCCCACATATGTTGTACTTTTTTTTAAATGTAAGCTTTATCATTCATCTACACGTTAAACCAAAACATCCATTCCTATACAGTTTATGCATGACCTTTGTTCAGGACATAGTGGACATGTTTTTATTGAGCTATTTATGTGAATATTGATGCCTAGGGTAGGGGGTTGGGGAGTATACCGTATTTACTCATATACTCGTTCGCAAGCCGACCTTTTTTTGGACAAAATCTAGGGGGAAAAGTTGGGGGGGTCGGCTTACGAGCGGGTCATTAATGTATTTCTGCATGGATATTGAATATTGGTATTGTTATTGTAGACCAGGGGTGGCCAGACCTGTAGTAACTGAGAGCCACTAGATCAGGGGTGGCCAGACCTGTAGTAACTGAGAGCCATTTTAAACATTACAAAAATTGTTGGGAGCCACATTGAGTACTATTTGTCACGACCCCACTCGCGATTAACAATTCCTTTGATAATTATTTTTTAAAATTTATTTCATTCGAAATTAATTATTTAAACTTTTCCATTGTTTAAACACTAGCCGTATGTTGAATAAATATATGCGTTGCAGCTACACAATTAACAAACATGCAAATATGTAAAATTTATAAATAGAAACCCCACTACATATAGACTTACAATTATTATGGAAATTAATTGTTATGATTCTGCTGAGATGCCTTTGAACTAGCCAGTTTTTAAAATCTGCTAGGTAGCTAATAGTTGTGGGAAGGTCTGTCAGATGTCTCTAACTAGTTACTGCTCGATGCTTTGATTTTTATGAATTTCATTATGAAGTACAACGGTTGATTGGAATGTGTGTCTTGAATTATTTGGATCTATTGTTGAAATACTTCCTCGATATTCGTCTTAATAAAGTCCACATCAAAAAAAGTTTGTTAAGCCCTTGGGAAAATATTCCTAGCGTTGGCATAACTTTCCTCAGTTGAAGTGACACCTTTTTTTGAAAGCAGAAAGTAGCGTCTCTCTTTAGTCTTTAACTAATCCAGCTAATCCATTAAAATAAAGATTGCAGTATATACCGCGATGAAAACGTTTCTTGGCCTTGTTCGTAATTTGCTAAAGGTGTTTAACAGGGTATACGAAATAGACTACAGAATTTATCAATAAATGCAGACTCCTTTTTCCATTCTGGTGGAAAACTTCTATTTTCTTCTTTATATTTTCGTTTCCTGTAACTTGTTGCCATATTTAATATAAACTTTAAAACAATAAGTTAATGGTCAATAATTCGAAATTCGAGTTTTTACAAGAACTGGAACTAGAAATTTAACAGTTTAAACCACCAACCAATTGCTCCCGGCTCCCTTTAATATTTTAATTTTAAATCAAGCCCAAATATTTTCAATAACTTGTTTGGGTCAAGATTTTTTTAAACTTTAATTTAATTTTGATATACATATCAAACGAAAATTATTTTTTTTCACAAATTGTTCGCGAGCCGCAATGTAAAGCCTGAAGAGTCGCCATTTGGCCACCGTTGGTGTAGACCATCAAGGTCCTTTTCTACATTCTACAAGATTCTACTGCTCTACCAAAAGTTATAATATATAATGAAACATCTGCACTTAACTTATTTAATCATTTTAATTATTTTTGTGAACGTTTTAATAAATTGTTTTACTAATTTTAATTTTGTTTTCAACAACGAATTTTAATGTACGCGCTTTCGTCACTGTTTACCAAAGATTTTTTTAAAAATAAGTACCGGTAACTCTTACCTAGCAAAGAGCACAAAGACAAAGACAGGCAGTACAAAGTAAACAATCGTATCGACTGATACTGATTTAGTTTATACATGTAGTTTTAAAAAATGTGTACCATTTTGTTTAAGCTGTCCTATTATTTTTGGGGGTCGGCTTGCGAGCGGGTTATACACTTTTAATAATTTTCTCTTCCAAAAGTGTGGGGGGGGGTCGTCTTATGAACGAACGGGCTATAGAACGATTATGTACGGTTGTTTATTTCTTTAAAGACACACGTTGAGTCGCATGGTTTGGGCTTAAAATTTATACTGCTGGTTTAGCTTAAACTATGCAAAAATGATGTTATCAGTGGCTAAGAAATAGTGTTGTTGCCACCTGGGGTTCGGCAAAATTTTTAACTCCTGCCCCTACAAATGAATAGCACCCTTCAAATAGTTCTCAAAGTTGCCACTCTTTATAAAAATAACTACTCCGCTTATTAGCCTCACTCTTACACCAGTGTACAAACATTCCATTTTCTTATTTAGAATCCCTGAACGTTTACTTTCAATACACATTTTCTTAAGGGCAGTTTATATAGCAATCGATCAAAAACAATTATTTGTATTATATAACCACCTAAGGTAAATAAATCTTACGCCTGAAAAAAAATTGCCATTTTTTTATCACAAACTATTATCACAAACACTTTTTTTAGGGTAAAAAGCCCAAGTAACTTATCATTGTTTGATAAATACGAAATATTTAACTTCCTGAAATGTACACAAAGCATTTTATAATTATAAATCCTCAAATCCTATTTTTACATCGCTCTCTTTTCCAAAATTAAAATGTAAGCTAAAACTATGACGTCGTAGATATACTATTTTTTAAAGAATCTTTTAGAATTTTTCGCCTTGTACTTGAATATATATTAAAATATAAGCCTTAAAATGACGTCATAGCGTTACGGATACTCCAACCAACCTGTGTCTTGGGCTATTATATTGTTTACTAGTGTATTACCCGTCAGAAATGACGGAAGTTTTCAAAATAAATACATTTCTGCTGGAATCTATTTATTTTGAAAAAATACACATCAGATAAAAAAATAACGTAATACAGAACTTTCATTTATTTTATTTATTTTTATTTGATTCAATAATTATCATATTGAACAATTTTATGCGGAACGTTCGAAAAGTGTTATTTTTGGTGCAGCACTATATAAAACAAAATCGATCGCAGCGCCACCTAACAGCATTACAAATTTTGCAGCGCCACCTAACATCATTACAAATTTTGCAGCGCCACCTAGCAGCATTATAATTACATCCATACATACAGACAACGGGAATTATGTCATTGAATACTTGTTACATACATCAAATGCGGTTCGGTGTGCATTTTTCTATTTATTAATTTAGTTTTAAAAATTTAATGTTGTTAATAACCTGTTATAAATTTTCTTCTGTCCGATAATATATGTAGGTGTATAAAAACTTGTATTAAAATGTAAGTTTGATAATTCGTCTGCCCTTACATCATTTTAACGCAATTTCCCATGGGATAAATTGCGTTTTTATATTTGAAATATCTGTAGAGCTTACACATGCAACTCCTCCTGAACCGTACCAGACAGAGGGTTCGTGTCTTTTGCAAATACGTTAAGGAGGTCCCAAGGATGTACAACGGCCAAAAGCATTGTAGGTTTTTTCAGCTTATAAAATGACAAATTTTTTAAGGTCTTAATATAAACCATTTACTATGGATGCATTTGATTTTAAATCAGAATCGTTAAAACACACACACACACTTTTTTTCACGAAAGTTTATAGTTTAAAAGAAAACTGCCATTTAGTGCACTATATGCTCTACCTTTGAAATCAGTCTTTAAACGAAAATTTATTCTTGTTGTATAATATTGCTCTAATAAAATCATAACAGCTTGTCATGTGTTTTTTCGAAAGAACATGAATTTTCTGATGCTAGATGCTTTATATAAGTTGTATTACACGTGATATTTCTTTACACTAAATATATTTACACCTTAAAGAACAGCACAGTTTTTATCCGAAGCGGATTCCATGCAACCACATTGTTCTAGAAATCTACATTTTTTTTTAAAATGAATGTTTCATCATTCGTTAGTTTTTAAGTAACTGTTCTTATGATTACTTTTTTTGATGGGAAAAGATCTCTAAAACATTTTTTTTCTATTTCCAGTCTAAGCATGACCTTAGTGAAACGAACAGGATAATTTTTTTAATGAGCCAGGTATTGTTTATGTGAATATGGATGCTTAAGTAAGGTGTGCTTGGGGTTTATTTGTTTTAAAGAAACATTTTGGATCGTAAGGTTTGGGCTTAAAATTTACCCGGCTGGTTTACTTAAAGTTATGCAAAAAGCATATAAACAGTTGCTAAGCTATAATGTTTATGCCACCCAGGGTTGGGCGATATAATTGACTCCTGCCCTTAACAATGAAAAGTACTTTAAAAAGGTCAGAAGGTTGCCGCTCAATATAAAAATAACTGTTCAACTTATTAGCTTCACTCTTACGCCCGTGCATATAACCCCTATATATAATCCAATTTCATCTTTGAAAATCCAACAAACAGAAAAATAAATATAAAAAAATAATAATAAAAAAATCAGTAGTTTGTAAATTTCTCGCCAACCATTACATCTATCGGGTTGAAAGAAACACCAAACAATAGCTAATAATATTTAGAACAATGTTGGAGAAGGAATTTTTAAAATGAAATACGTTAGCTCCACTGCCCGTAATTTTAGAAGCAATTTTTTAAAGCAATTGTTTAGTATAGTTTCAAAATTATTGATTTGAAATGACTTTTAATGTAATCTAAAATGATAGTTAATTGGGGTTTTCCCGCTTTGTGAATGCGAATGTTAGATTGTTGCGTGGTGCGAATTATATTGACACATTGTTGGTGTGATATAGCGCTAGGGGATATGACGTCATTTGTTACGTTTCAGAATTACTTATTAGAATCGATTTTAATGTAATCTGGAATGATTTCCCTTGATAAAAAATCGGAAATTCTTTTTGGAAATTGCGTTTAAAACTCAATCGAGTTTTTATTACTTGTTTTTCATATATTTCTATATTTATTCTTCAGGGATGTAACAGTATTTATGGTCAAGTAACAAGACTTTAACACACTGTGTTCTGGTTAACAACTGTCTTTAATCAGTCTATACAATCAACTGCAATCAACCCAGTCCACGACCACGCACGCTTACAGTTCACTTCACAAACCACGTGTTTCATACTAGTCAACTCGCACTCTCATACAATGTCAATACAACAACACAACATTTCTATCACAAGGAAGAACTTCATCTCAAAGTTCACCCCAAGTTATGCTCAAAAGAATGTCAACAGTGGCTAAGATAAAATTAGTTCCACCTTGATTTGGTTTATTATATTATTGGAATATACCCTTCAAAATTCTTCAAAGGTTCCCCTCTATATAAAAAAATGTTGACAGTTAATACGAACATACTCTCACGCACACATACACACATACATGAACACACTCGCGCACATACTTATTCACATACATAACTCGGGTATTCAACATATTTTCTAAAAAATCTATAACACCCAATAAACCACTCCTCTTTTTACATTGTTCCCTTTTCCCAAACTAATAAAAGCTCAAACAATGACGTCAGACCATATAATATTTTACAACGCGAAACACCGCACGCTCTGTTAATCTCCAAACAGAAATTATTATGATTACACGTCTAAATTTTCAATTTTTAAAAAATCGGAAGTTACCTCGCATAGCGAGCACTAACCCACAGACTGACTGACAGACGCGCTTAAATTAGGCGCAATATATATATGATTATAGCGTGCGTTAATTTAGTGACACAACATAGTCGAAAAAATTGAGTAGGTTTATTTGATAACACTTACTCTATGAGCAGGGTATACAACGGTTTATTTGATAAAACTTACTCTATGACGGGCAAATACAAAGAGAAATATCTGAGAAGATGGGGAGAACTCTGCTCGTACTTCATCATTTCAAGAATGTGACAGCGGTTCTCATCACATGATTATTGACCCATCAATTTGCGATAGACCAATTTTCATGGAACGTTGAAAATTAAGTCTGAATCTATTAGGAACAAAATATTTAGAATTTGTAGAGATTTGATTCAATTAAAGTCTCCATTTCATTTGGATCCATGTCAGAATCCCAACCTACATTACGATCGTAAATGGATTTCCTTTATTGGATGACTAGAGTACACACAATTTGGCTACGGTTTCTTTGTGTGTGTGTGTGTGGGGGGGGGGTGGGGGTACATTATATTGGCAGCTTCAATTCTCTCTGGTTTAATAAAAGACACTTTATTATTTGGCTAGAGGAAGTCCGCCTTGACTCACGTGTATTTTATGGATTAATTCCCAGATACAAATAAAAAATACTTTTAATGCCACATCTGCTCTCGTACATTTTGTGTTGACATGTCGAGATACAACACAAAGGCCGGCCCGTCTCTTTAGAGGGGGTGGGACTCCGTCATGATTGAAGAACCACTGGCTGGTAACAGTGATGTGTCATTAAGTGGTGGTGGGGGGGGGGTGCGGCCAGCCCAGTGCGCCAACATCGGGGAACATAAATTTACAAGAATATTTTTAATTAGACCATACCTCGTAACATTTTATTGGAAGTGGAAATGTATTTATTGTTTATATAATAACCTGCCCACCCTCTTCTTACCCCCTACCCCACAGATAAAAAGATACCCCCCTCTCCCCATCGATCAAATGTGACAGTCCTGGCTCCCTTTATCATACATAACGCCTAAACCATTCATTAATTGAGGACATGTTTAAAAGGTTGGGGGGAAGGAGGGTGCGAGGTTGCGTGTGCTATTTTCAGCTTCCGCCCCCCCGGGCGCAGCTTTTCCTCGGCAGGGCGCTGCTCGGCGGATGTAGCATCAAATCGCTCCCAATATAAACTGATTGACAGTCCGTCGTGTTGAAATGAGTTATGCACTCCATACCTTTTCAGGGGCTGATAACCCCTTTTACTCTGTAACCTGTGCTGGCAGATAACTCTTGTCAGGATCCAGCCTTTCACGTTTACATGAATCATTTTCCTCGCTGCACTTCCGGTGGCGTGACGTCTATCTTGGAGAGTTCCCTCTTTTCAACGGCGCAAAACTGCAAGTCGTGGCATCCATATTAGTGTTTACATCAGACCGGGGTAATACATTAATCATTATTGTGTGATGTGACGTAAAACATGTGACATACTATACTGCTTACATAGGGGCTCACTGTATATGATAAATACTGTCAAGGGTATTTGTCATTTCCCAGACCGTGAAAGGTCCATATGTCATGACGTAATTGTACTAATTTTAGTCAAGTTCTTCCGTAACACAATGTGATATTAGCATACATAAAGAAGTTACAATACGTTTGCAACTTTCTGGTTATGATAAAGATGCAAACTAGTTTTTGTGTTGCTCAGGTCCACAGCGACTCATTTTGCCGGAGACAAAAATATTTGTCAAGATATCTTCAATTCTTTCTTTGGCAATCACTTCGTAATATAAGCTCTCCTCATATCTATCCAAGTAAATCTATGACTGGGTAAAATAAGCTCTCCTCATATCTATCCAAGTAAATCTATGACTGGGTAAAATAAGCTCTCCTCATATCTATCCAAGTAAATCTATGACTGGGTAAAATAAGCTCTCCTCATATCTATCCAAGTAAATCTATGACTGGGTAAAATAAGCTCTCCTCATATCTATCCAAGTAAATCTATGACTGGGTAAAATAAGCTATCCGCATATATATCTCAGTAAATCTATGACTGGGTAAAATAAGCTATTCGAAAATCTAACTTGGGCATCTATCACTGGGCTATTAAAGGGGTGAAATGGGAGGGGAGTTACCACTATAAATGGGAGGGGAGTTACCACTAATAAATGGGAGGGGAGTTACAACTAATAAATGGGAGGGGATTTACAACTAATAAATGGGAGGGGAGTTACCACTAATAAATGGGAGGGGAGTTACCACTAATAAGAGTTTGGCTCGTAAACACGGAACACTTAGGGTAAGTTTACAAGCTTTTAAATTTGAAAAACAACATGACAATTTATCCTCATAGTAAACAGGAAACTATCCGCCGCTCTTGTGTTTCCTGGCGCCCTGGCTCCTCGAATTCCGCCCTCCCCAACAGTACAACTTTAAATGATTTATATCGTGCGAATCTTCTGTTGGATCGACTTGGCCCAGTTACCACCACCGGAATGTGTGGGTCATCATCGAAGTTAACCCTTGATGCACCAAGATGTGTTGTCATTGTTGAGTACCTGCCTGCGCGGTGTTCTTCAGATAGGAGAGTACTTAAGTTGGTTTATTTTTGAGCTCGCGTAACAATTCTGGAATTGAAAGTAATGGTGGCGTAAGAATATGGGTGTAAAATAAAAAGTGTGTTTGGGGGGGGGGCAGCGCAGGCGGAAATATTATTTTTCTTGTTATGAAGAGGGAATCCTATTTTACGCGATAGGAGGGCGGGTAAAAGCTTGACTAGCCATTGAGTTGCCATTAGAAGCCTGGTTATACCACAGAAGTAAATGGAGTGTAGTTGTAGTTTTAGCTGTAAATTTCAATACTTAACAAAAAAAGTTGTAATAATTTTGCTGAAAAATTTTATTATTTTTTTTTAAATACGAAGAAAATATTTTACCTGTACTCCTTACCTGTCGTCTGAGATCAGAACTGTGAACCTGGCACGGGGTTAAAGGCGTCAAGGATGTATGACATATAACATGGGTTGGAAAACTATCTACATTGACGTGCGTGTGAGTGCATGCTCGTGTGTGTGTATGTGTCTCTCTGTGTGTGCGTGCTCGCGTGTGTTGTGAGTGTGTAAGTGTGTGTCAGAGAGCGCGATCTCAGGTTGACACACGAGTCGTGTAAACAGTTATCTCTCGCTAGCAGTAAACTGTGAGTGTGTCAAACAAAAAAGCGCCTCGTTTTCTTTTTAAAAAAATGTTCTTTTATTGAGACGAACCTTCTTGTACCACGTCACACTTTTGGCGTCTGACGTAACAACTTCGTCTGCTAGAACTTCGCCCCTTTCCTTCTAAAGCAGGGATTCGGGAAACCATGGCTCAAGAGCCAGATGTGGCTCTTTTGATGGTTGCATCTGGCTCTCAGACAAATGTTCGATTTTAAAAAAAAACTTTATTCAGACTCCTTTGATCTAAATTTAATTGCATATAAAAAAACAGCATAAGAATGTTATTAAAAAGAATTCAGAGACATAATTATTGTATTTTTAGTGTTAAAATTTACACAAAAAATGCATACATTTACTTGAATTTTTAGTTTTAAACATAATGTATGGCTTTCACAGAATTACTTTTCAAAATGTGTGGTGTTTATGGCTCTCTCAGACAAAAAGTTTCCCGACCCCTGTTCTAAAGTGTCTATTGCGTGTGTTCCATGATGTTTTAAAATATTTTTTTGTTAGCGATCGTTTGGAAATTAAAATTCCCACCTTTCCCCTCCCGTCACCACCAAAACGTATTGGTTAGGTCTCAGGGGCGGGGAACGCTGGTGGGGTTGTGAATGGGTTGTGTTGAACAACTTGAATGGATGGAATGTGTCTGATTGGAACGCTGGTTGTTAACATTCGTGTCGGCAAGTAGTCTAGCTGGGAAGGCGGTGGCCATTTGAAGGGGATGGTGAAGAAGGTTGCCTATCTGTTTAGGCCAGGAGAATTGGTTCATTAATTGTCACGTCATTTGGAAAACTGACTGAACACCACTAGTCTATTTTCAGTGTATGGTCTTAAACAGTTTCTCCAGCTCCCCAGAAATAGATGAAGAGGTTAACTTAAAGTTGCGCCCACCTAGTATTTTAGTTTTTAGCGATGCTTTTCAATGCAGGTGAGCCATGGAACTGTTTAACAAAAATGTGTGTGTGTGGGTGGAGACCACGCGTGAGTGGGTGGATATTTTCAGCTTCTGTGCGTTCATTAAGTCCTGGTCAGTTGTCTGAGGAGGTCAAGGTCGAAAATGATCATCGTGGCGTGACAGTGGGCGCCTCTTACATTCTGTATACAATGGCGCGTCACTTTAGCCCAACTGACAAGCTCACGCGGAAAGGAAGGGGAGTAAAAAAAGTATTTATTTTAATATTTTTTTATTGAAATGTTATTCAATTATTTACAATTATATACGTGCTCGATGAGAAACTCCAAAAAAGAAAATGAAAATTTTCGCTTGTTTCAAACAGCTGAGCTATTGTTTCCCATTGAAGGGTGGTCATTTATAGGACATAGTACGGTATTACACAATCGCGTTAAAAATCAGCTTCTTATTTCAAGTACATTTTTAGCTACAATAACAGCAGCCGATCAGCTGATACCGTTCAGTCTCCTGTCTATAAACCGGAGCAGACGCCAGCATCTAAAGTTGAGCATTCTCCCCGCGGACTGACGTGATAAATTTCAAAGTTAAAAAATCACTTTGCCCTGTCGGGGTGAAACCTCAATGGTTAGTTAACTTAAACCAAATAACCTCTACCCTCCTTAGCGGGACAAAATTAAGCATCTTTCTTTTCAAACATTTGATAGTCTGTCTGACAGTATCTTGTTCATTGTGTTAGTTTGCTAGGGCTACTGATGGCGAGACTTTGATGGGGTTAGTCTGACCTTGATCGAATTGACTCTGTGCGGTACTAGAACGTCATCAATTCTTATTTTGTTTCTTTGAAAAAAAAATTCAATAAAGAATCAAATACCTGGCTGAATGGCATATTGGAATATCTCAATGAATGTTTGAGAAATCTACGACTGAATTATGGGGAGTAGTTCAAACTATTGTTTAACAAACAGTTTAACAAACAGTTTAACAAACAGTTTAACAAACAGTTTAACAAACAGTTTAACAAACAGTTTAACAAACAGTTGATGACCTCTTGAAATATGTGACAGGAAACCATCACTGGGTTCTAGAGATGTTCTTCAAAGGTTGACACGCTACAGTTACCGCCCTTATTCTAGGTCTTGTTGGGGGGGGCGGGGAGGAGTATATTAGAATAATTGTTTGATAGTTGAACTATTTCATTCACAACACTATGTGGCTAATAGTGAGGGATTTTCAGGACGGCCTTTGTAATGACGTATGACGCATGTCGAAATGTTACATAAAAGATTTTGAAACTACTTTGACAGTTTAACCGGCTCGCTCATCTGTCCGGATAGCATCTCAGACTTGTTTATCCATGGATGAGACCCTATTAAAACCCTCTATCAATGAAAACATTACTGCGTGGACATTTCAATTTCTAGACTGTTATTTTAACTCAAATGCCGCACGGCTCTTCAAGTAAAAACATAAAAACAGGTAAACTATTATAAATCCACCCCCAAAGTCCCTTAGCTGGACGTATAGACACGGGAATTCCTGGGTTTCAGGCGACGCAACAGTGAAATGTCCGAAAATTTGTGCCAAATCTCAAATCTTAATGCACGCCAATTTGGCTGCGAGTGAAATCTGCCCAATCTACCGTGGCCCACCGAAATTAGCTTCATTTAGTGTGAGGGCGATATGTAAAGCAAATCTGAACCCGCGTGGTAATCTTCTGCACTTTGACACAGGGGTTGAAGACTCGGGGCGGGCGAGCGATGGCGAAGGAGATAATGGAAAGGGGGCATAATCAAGGACATGCGTTGATAGCCGCTTGAAATATTAAGCCCCTGAGTTCGAGTTGAGATAAATGATGGTGCTGCATGGGCTCTGGCCCCGACACCTGGAGGACCAGGTGGGAACATTTGGCATCGTAGGTGAGTACACGGCTATAGACATGGTGTATCTGTGTGATGGTACAAGTGTATCTGTGTGATGGTACACGTGTGTCTGTGTGATGGTACAAGTGTATCTGTGTGATGGTACAAGTGTGTCTGTGTGATGGTACAAGTGTGTCTGTGTGATGGTACAAGTGTGTCTGTGTGATGGTACAAGTGTGTCTGTGTGATGGTACAAGTGTGTCTGTGTGATGGTACACGTGTGTCTGTGTGATGGTACAAGTGTGTCTGTGTGATGGTACAAGTGTGTCTGTGTGATGGTACAAGTGTGTCTGTGTGATGGTACAAGTGTGTCTGTGTGATGGTACACGTGTGTCTGTGTGATGGTACACGTGTGTCTGTGTGATGGTACAAGTGTGTCTGTGTGATGGTACAAGTGTGTCTGTGTGATGGTACAAGTGTATCTGTGTGATGGTACAAGTGTGTCTGTGTGATGGTAAAAGTGTGTCTGTGTGATGGTACAAGTGTGTCTGTGTGATGGTACAATTGTGTCTGTGTGATGGTACAAGTGTGTCTGTGTGATGGTACAAGTGTGTCTGTGTGATGGTACAAGTGTGTCTGTGTGATGGTACAAGTGTGTCTGTGTGATGGTACAAGTGTGTCTGTGTGATGGTACAAGTGTGTCTGTGTGATGGTACAAGTGTGTCTGTGTGATGGTACAAGTGTATCTGTGTGATGGTACAAGTGTATCTGTGTGATGGTACAAGTGTATCTGTGTGATGGTACAAGTGTGTCTGTGTGATGGTACAAGTGTATCTGTGTGATAGTACAAGTGTGTCTGTGTGATGGTACAAGTGTATCTGTGTGATAGTACAAGCGTATCTGTGTGATGGTACAAGTGTATCTGTGTGATGGTACATGTGTATCTGTGTGATGGTACAAGTGTATCTGTGTGATGGTACAAGTGTATCTATGTGAGGGTACAAGTGTGTCTGTGTGATGGTACAAGTGTATCTGTGTGATGGTACAAGTGTATCTGTGTGATGGTACAAGTGTATCTGTGTGATGGTACAAGTGTGTCTGTGTGATGGTACAAGTGGACAAATGACAGGTCGTTAGCTGAGGTGAGAGCATGTTTTAAACAGCATCAGGTAAACAGCCTCAACAACATAGAAGGGTAAATGGACATTCTCATTCAGCAAGATACATGACACATTCAGCAAGATATATGACACATTCAGCAAGATATATGACACATTCAGCCACATATATGACACATTCAGCAAGATATATGACACATTCAGCAAGAGTTATGACACATTAAGCAGGATGTATATATATATTCAGCAATATATAAGACACATTCAGCAAGATTTATGACACATTCAGCAAGATATATAACACATTCAGCAAGATATATAACACATTCAGCAAGATATATAACACATTCAGCAATATATATAACACATTAAGCAATATATATGACACATTCAGCAAGATATATGACACGTTTAGCAAGATATATGACACATTCAGCAAGTTATTTAACACATTCAGCAAGATATATGACAAATTCAGCAAGATATATGATATGACACATTCAGCAAGATATATGCCACATTAAGCAAGTTACCTGACTAAATCAAAAAGACACTCGGCATATTCATGAAGATACATTGAATATTTTGCTAAACACAAGAAACATTCACAATAAAAACGAATTGTTTAGTAAACATATTACATAAGTAATATACCCTTAATATCTGTGGTGAGTTACGCAAATTTTATTTTCAAAATCTTTCATCCATTTTCAATCGAGGATTTTGAAATCTTCATGATACTATGTCAATGGCTGTCTAAAGATCAATGTCTTTGGTCAATGGCTGTCAAAGTCCGGAGGCCAAACGAATACTGCGGAAATGAAATCCTATTAAGAAAACTTGAAGACAATAAGGTATTCCAGCTGGTTACACAGATTAGCATGACAGCGAGAAATAAAGTGCTCAAGAAACTTGGGTTAGAGAGAAACGTGATTCTATGGTCATACAATGCTAAACACGACATAACATAAGACGAGATTATCTTATTGGTCCAAGTTCGAAGATGGGTTTCTCTTATTGGTTCAACTTTAAAAGATGAGATTCTCTTATTGGTTCAACTTTAAAAGATGAGATTCTCTTATTGGTTCAACTTTAAAAGATGAGATTCTCTTATTGGTTCAACTTTAAAAGATGAGATTCTCTTATTGGTCCATGTTCAAAGATAAGATTCTCTTATTTGTTCCAAGTGAATGGAAAAAAACATTATGTTGACATTATTGAAATTGTACTTGTTAAGTTTTCAGCACGTAAAATAATTAAATAAATAAAAACAGAACAACATTTTACAGATAGACTTACTTAAACACAAGACAATTCAAGTATTTCTTTGTGGAGTTTATAAAAAAAAATTAACAAGAACAACAACATTTAACAAAAACAACAACATTTCCCAGAGTGAGACTGATGCCGTATCTGTCGATCTTTCAGATTTGGAGGTAACCTTTAGGCGGGCACGCAGATACATTCTCACAGATTGTGGAACGAAGTTATGTTGATATCTTGAAGATCTAGGAGAAACAGTTCTCCCCCACTGATCGCGCAGATCTTTGGTACCTGGGTGTGTGGCCAGAAAAATAAATTATTGGTAATCTTTGAGAGGTAGTAACTAATAGTGAAGTCGTGATACTGTGACGTGGATATACACCCTGTGTCGGTTTATTTATGTTTTACTGTGTATGTGTGTGTGTGTGTGTGCATCTTCATGTGCGCCCTATGTGAGTGTGCGTTATGTTAAATCTTCGCGTATGCACGTGCGTGCGTGTGTGTGTCAATGTTCCCTCTAAGATATGTTGGTCCGTGTGAAAAGTTAAGAAAAAGTGTGCAAATTGGCATGGCATCAATTTTTTGTGCAATATTTTACATAATTTGCCGCGCTGTAATTCTAAACTGCTACGCCGCGTCGGTCAGATTTATGGGAACATTGGCGTGTGGGCGTGCGTGCATCTTCATGTGTGCCCGTGCGTGTGCGTGCACCTGTTGTGTATAACCTTTAAATTCGTTTTGGGCATATTAACTGCATTTTCCGTCTTCGTCTCATTAAATGTATAACGTTTAATCAAGTCACGGTGTAGAATCTATGACAACAGGGGTCTAATGTTGGTCATATCATAGCAAGACGTTATTTATATCGTTGTGTAGATCCTGATGGCGATAAAACTTTTAGATAGATTCATAGAGACAAGAAATATTTGTAAATAAAACAATAGATTTTAATCTTTAAAAAAAAACGTAAAAAAAAACAAATTTTTTGACAATAAATTCTTTAATTACGAGACATAATTAAAAGTATGTTCATTATAATACGCATCACAAGACAATACAAAAATCCAAAATTTTATTTATATCTCATATATAAAGGATTTATGGTAAAACAAGAAATAAAAAAAACTCAAATGAGTATTTAAACGCAATTTCCAACAAGGAATTTCCTTTTTTTTTATTAAAGGGAAATCATTCTAGATTACATTAAAGTCGATTCAAATATGTAATTCTGAAACTCAACACAATATGACGTCATATCCCCTCACGCTACATCACACCAAGAATGTGTCAATATAATGCGCACCACGCAACAATCTAACATTAGCATTCACAAAGCGGGAAAACCCCATTAACTATCATTCTAGATTACATTAAAAGTCATTTCAAATCAATAATTTTGAAACTAAACAAAACAGTTGCTTAAAAAATTGCTTCTAAAATTATGGGAGTCTAACAAAAGTGTGATTTTCAATAATTCCATCTCCAACATTGTTCTAAATATTTTAGCTATTGTTTGTCGTTTGTTTCAACACGATAGATTCTATGGTTGGCGAGAAATTGACAAATTACTGATATTTCTTCGGTATTTTTTTTATCTTCCAGGAAATCCAGTAATCCTTTTCGGTATTTTTTGGCCGTTGCACATCCTTGGGACCTCCTTAGCATATTTGTAAAGGACCCGAACCCTCTATCTGGTATGGTTCAGGAGGAGTTGCATTGTCAAGCTTGACAGACATTTCGAATCTATAAACGCAATTTTTCCAAGGGAAATTGTGTTAAAAACTACTTCAGTCTGCCTGCTAAATTTCAGTTCGATTTGATCACAGGTAAAGGGTTATAAAACACTAGCGTATGACCCGTCAAAAATGACGGAAGTTTTCAGCTGAAATCTATTTATTTTATAAAAAATGCACTTTTTTAGGGCGCCTACGGCACCGACCTTTTTCAAAAGCCCAACTTACTTGTCCTTGTTTGATAAATACGAAAACATTAAACTTTCTGAAATGTACACAAAGTATTTTATAATAGGGGATTGTAGGGTTGCTTTTTGATTTTATAATTAATCATCATCAAATCCTCTTTTTACATTGATCCCTTTTCCAAAATTTAAATATGAGCGAAAACAATGACGTCATTTATTTTTTAAAGCGCATCTTTAATTTGCACACCTTTTGATGCATTGGTGCAGTAATTTGGTGCGCTTCTTTCTAAAATTAGTAGCGTCACGTACAGACACTACAGACGTGACATTGCAAATTATATATGTTTATATGTTTAACACTAGTGTATTACCCATCAAAAATGACGGAAGTTTTCAAAATGGATATATTTCAGTTTTTGTAATTGTCCCTTTTGCCTGAAAGCCGCATAGTAAATAATCAGAAAATGTAGAGACCAAGAAGAAAAATTAAATCTCTTTTCCATATTGAACAATTTTATGCGTACGTTTGAAAATAGCTATATTTTTTTTTAATTGCAGTATTTTTTTCAAGGCTATTTTTTTTAGCGGTGGGCTATCTAAAATCTAGCGTTACGAACGGAGATCGCAGAGTATATATTTTGATTATATATACGAATACATGTGTTATGAGAAAACCTCCAAGCTTAGGCTTCGCGTTATATAAGTTTGCATGAATAATAATGATATAATCATGATAATAGTAAATGCATAGTGAATTACACACAGCATAAGGTGATACTACAGCAAAGAAGTTTGAAGTTCGAAGTATTAACAAATATTGCTGAGGAGTCAGCCGGGCGTTAACTTGCGGCATTGAATAGTGCGCACCAATTATGAGTGCACCAATAATACAGCACAGTGAGTTAAAAATAAATTATGTGACTGTAATGTGATCCACATCAAGCACATCTGTGATTTGAAGCAGTTTAAGCTTTCATTGATGATTATGACTTGTCAGTTTATTCGCCCATTTGTCCATACATTATTACCACAACATTACCAAAACATGTAAAAAAATAAAATGTAATTTTTACACATGTTAATAACAAAGAACTATTTATTTTGCATGAAACGTAGTAAGCAAAGTTTGTCACAGGATAACAGAAAAGATTAAATTATCAACTGTTAATCATATTTACAATTTAATATAAACGTGTTAGTAATTCACATAAACGTTTTTATTATTGTCAAGTCAGCACCTTTTCAAGATCTATTATGACTTGTCAGTTTATGCGCCCATTGGTCCATACATTATTACCTTTACATTATCAAAAACATGTAAATAAATTTATTTTGTAACTATTTACAAATATGAATAACAACGAACTATTTATTTTGCATGAAACCTTTGAAGTAAAGTTAATCACTGGATAAAAGATAATATTACAGTATCAACAGGTAATCCTATATAAAATTTAACATACACGTTTTAGGAATTGTAATAAACGTTTTCATTATTGTCAAGTCAGCACCCTTTCCAGTTCTATATTAAAAGCAGAGATTTTTTATTCCAAATTAGTCTAAGACGCATTAAAATATTACATGTAAATAACAATAAAAAAAACTATTGTGGGGAGGAGTCCGATTTTTAAATATGTTATTTTTTTAAACATACAAATATGCAATCTCAAAGTATTTAAAAGAAAAACAAACGCTAAACTGAAGCATAAGTTGACAAATTTCATTTGCAGTAATAAATAATGGCTTTGTATTTCAAAACGCATCGAAACTTGACAATAAAACGACAACCAATTGTAAATTTCATAAACCGAAAAACGAATGTTATAGTTTAATATAGAAAATTAAATTTATAATTAAGTACGTAATATTGACATGGACACATACACAAAAACGGTCATTTAATACAAAAAATAATAATAATATTAATCACATCAAATAAAACATGGCTCTTTTTACTTCGTTCCCTTCACACATTAATAAAAGCTCAAATAATAACGTCACGTCACAATATTTTATGCCGCAGGCGAGAAACACATTTTGTTAATCTCGAAAGCAACATCTTTACTTCTATATTTTTTTAAAATCGGGAGTTACCTCGCATAGCGTCACGGACAGACACTACGTGACAGATTGCAAATTATGTTATTTTATAGTGCGCACCGTGAGACAGATTAGCAATTAATAGCATTTACATTTACAGATCGGGAATATATTTTTTAAAAAGTATCGTCAATATAATACGCACCGCACAGCACAACAGGATGTATTAAAAAGGTTGTTCAATATAATACGCACCGTGACACTCTAGCATAAAAATATACATGCTACATAGAGATACATAGAGATAATCTCAAGATTCATTAGTTTAATTACAGTATATTCGATTGATCTGAAATTTTGATAGATCATTTTTATTATCGGCACGAGTCTGCCTGCAAAATGTCAGCTCGCTAGCATAAGAGGAAGTGGGTTAAAAATTGATCCAAAGTTTTTTCGGCAAGGAAGGCATCAAGCAATCAATCATGCAAGCAACGCCGCGAATTAATATAAAGGATTTAAAAATGAATTTGTTATTAAAACAGATTATTTATAGTGATCAAGGAGAAAACATTATTTTTATATTTTTATCTACCCTTGCCCGCTATTAGCAGCTGTCTTGGGGGTGGTGGGGGGAGAAAAAAGAGCGTAAGAAACATCACAGCTGTGTTGTGTAACGATGTGAATTTTGTTAATTCTGAAAGGCGCCAAAGCAGCACCTTATGTTGACATACATAAATGACGTCTGTAAACCTAATCCACGTATGGATGGCTCTGTTTAAGTGTTTAGAAAAACAAAACAAATGGTGAGTTAATTGATAATGCAAATGTGATCTCTAAATCCATCTCACAAACGACGACCCGTCTCCCCTGCGTATAATGTATCATACTAGTTGCAATAAATGGTATAACAAAGAGACGGACACTCACAACTATGTACCCAGATGTATCAACTGAGACCCGCTGCTCCAATATGACACCCCCTCCCCACCCACCGCCCCCAATGTTACCCTTTAAGCTCTGCGGCTGCGTGGTCGCGCAAATATCTGACCGACGCCGCGCAGTAGTTTAGAATTACAGAACATCAAAATGTTATCAAATATTGCACACAAATATGGATACAGTGCAAACTTTGCAAACGAATTTTTTGTTTACTTCGCACATGAAAAAAAACGAAGCTTAGAGTTAAAATTGCTCCCCGCCTGTAATAATAACTTTGAATTGTCGGCATCAATCTCGAAGTCTTACAGAAATAGAACTATGTGGTATTAGAGTTATCTTCTCCTTCCGTTCTCTTAAACACACCCACAAAGACACAACAGATAAAAAATTTAGTTTTTGTTTTTCGTTTTATCTGTTACATAATTTGTTTGAGCTCTGTCGTGTGTTACAGAATGTGGAAGCCTGGGATATATTTGTACATATATTCATTTTTTTTACCGGCGTTAAGAATAATCCGCCCCGTTACAACTGTTCCAGGCCAGGGCGCCGGTAGAATGTTAACAAGGGGTGGGGGAGGGGGTGGTTGGTGGCTTGACGGATGGCATGGATCGCTCCCTACAACATAAACTTGTCTGATGGGCTTGTCGGCCAGTCGTCTGGCCGTCCGTGAGATTGATCCTGAATATCAAAGGAATCAACAACCATTAGGAGAACCTTTACAAAAACACAACCTGAATTAGACCAAGTTAAAAACTTACAAACACAGTTATACCTAGTGTGATAGAAACGTCGCGGATATTCAGCCGGGATTGAGGCGAGGAAAAAAACACACAATATTTTTCAAATGAAATTTATACCGAAGGTTCTCAGGCTCTTTCGTGCAGTCCCCAGCTCCACATCCCATCCCTACTCCTGATATTATGTGCCAAGTGTGGGCTACAGCCAACGATAGTGCTAGGAAAGGGAGGGAATAGAGCATATATTTTAGGCTATGAGTATTGTTGCTATAACTGACTCCTCTATGTCATCAATAACTTTTGAAAGAAGGTATTTCGACTTCTGTATACTTTCTGATGAATGTTTTTTTTTCAAATTCATGTGCACCTGTTAAGACAGACTTGAATTTCCTCTTATCTTATTTGTTACAGACGCTCCTTCTATACAGAAGATTATTGCGTCCTACGCTTATTTTCGCAAGAAATTTAAAAAAAAATGTTTTCCACACATTTTTTTCCACGCAAATTAATAAAAACAAAACCATTGGAAAATAGATATTATATTACACACAATTGAAATATAAATCAGATGTTAATATAAACATACAACTATATTACAATATAAACGTGATACATATTAAAATTTAGTTCAATTAAAAAAAAAGAAACAAGCAAAATTTATAAGCTCAAATTTCTTAACTGCCCCCTCCACCTCAAGGGTACCACTCACACGTTTGAGAATGACTGACGTCACCTCTTCATTCAAGCGGTCTGGCATGCAGTAATTTGTAAAGCATATCTCTCTTCCCCCCCCTACCCACCCCACCCACGACACAATCTATTGCAGCATCAGATTTTCTGAGGACAAATCACGGGCCAGGCGAGCTGGTATAAAACAGTATTTCCTCGGACAGCAATGTCCAGTTTAACGGCCACACGTAATGTCCGTCCTGGGGAATCACTGGCCGGTTGGATGGGTCAGGGTGGGCAAAAAAAAATAATTAGGAGGGGGCGGAGCAGGAATTGGGGAGCAATCAAGGGGTGAAAAGTTTGGATTTCGGGGGTGCAATCATGGAGTGAAATGTTGGGAAACTGAGGTTAGTTTGATTGAGTTGATGTAGGTGAGCTGAATTATGGATTTTGAGGATAAAGTGGATTATGGATGTAGAAGGTGAGCTGGATATTGACCAATGTTCCCTTTAAGCTGCGCGGCTTCGCTGACCGACGCCGCGCATCAAATTTTGTAAAATATTGCTTAAAAATTGGATGCTGTGCAACTTTACACACGAGTTTTTTTTACTTTACACACGGACCTACGGAGCTGAAATTTCGCACATAGACGTGTGTCACCTAACAATGCATTGTATCAAAATTTCAGATCGATCGAATGTACCGTAATTAAATTAATGTATTTTTAGTTTATCTCTATGTATCTCTGTGTAGCATGTGTAGCGTATGCTACAGTTGATTTCCACGGGTCACTGAAATTTCACACCAGCCCTCGAGATGGTGCAAGGGTCTGTCGCGCGGTGCGTGTTATATTGAACATAATCAATACTTTTAGTTATGTCTCATATATAACGGATTTATAGTCAAAAACTTTGTTTTTACTGGGGTTGTTTTTATTACCTTTGCTTTACATCATCGCGTGCTGGGTGTATGACGGTAGTGAGTAGCACACGTGTGTGTGTGTGTGTTTGTGGTTGCTTGTTAGCATATGTGTGGGATTTTGTATAAGTGTGTGTACTTAAGTATGTGTGTCAGTGTTTGTGTGCATCAACTCTTAGTTCTATGACGTCACTCTGCTATACATTAATACAAAATCCAGGGAAGTCACTGAAGGAAGACGGGACTGGTATTGCTCGGATGACAATGATATGAAGTCAAGCATCGTGTGAAGTTAGTTATACT
>CALYLW010001861.1:75746-106945 GCA_944989445.1 Ampullaceana balthica
CAGTCAAGTTGGAGGCATACAGTGAGACCGTGCTCCAAGTTAGTTATACTGTGGAACAAACCAGTCAAGTTGGAGGCATACAGTGAGACCGTGCTCCAAGTTAGTTATACTGTGGAACAAACCAGTCAAGTTGGAGGCATACAGTGAGACCGTGCTCCAAGTTAGTTATAATGTGGAACAAACCAGTCAAGTTGGAGGCATACAGTGAGACCACCGTGCTCCAAGTTAGTTATACTGTGGAACAAACCAGTCAAGTTGGAGGCATACAGTGAGCACCGTGCTCCAAGTTAGTTATACTGTGGAACAAACCAGTCAAGTTGGAGGCATACAGTGAGACCAGTGCTCCAAGTTAGTTATAATGTGGAACAAACCAGTCAAGTTGGAGGCATACAGTGAGACCACCGTGCTCCAAGTTAGTTATACTGTGGAACAAACCAGTCAAGTTGGAGGCATACAGTGAGACCACCGTGCTCCAAGTTAGTTATACTGTGGAACAAACCAGTCAAGTTGGAGGCATACAGTGAGACCACCGTGCTCCAAGTTAGTTATACTGTGGAACAAACCAGTCAAGTTGGAGGCATACAGTGAGACCACCGTGCTCCAAGTTAGTTATACTGTGGTACAAACCAGTCAAGTTGGAGGCATACAGTGAGACACCGTGCTCCAAGTTAGTTATAATGTGGAACAAACCAGTCAAGTTGGAGGCATACAGTGAGCCACCGTGCTCCAAGTTAGTTATACTGTGGAACAAACCAGTCAAGTTGGAGGCATACAGTGAGACACCGTGCTCCAAGTTAGTTATAATGTGGAACAAACCAGTCAAGTTGGAGGCATACAGTGAGACCACCGTGCTCCAAGTTAGTTATAATGTGGAACAAACCAGTCAAGTTGGAGGCATACAGTGAGACCGTGCTCCAAGTTAGTTATACTGTGGAACAAACCAGTCAAGTTGGAGGCATACAGTGAGACCGTGCTCCAAGTTAGTTATAATGTGGAACAAACCAGTCAAGTTGGAGGCATACAGTGAGACCACCGTGCTCCAAGTTAGTTATAATGTGGAACAAACCAGTCAAGTTGGAGGCATACAGTGAGACCGTGCTCCAAGTTAGTTATACTGTGGAACAAACCAGTCAAGTTGGAGGCATACAGTGAGACCACCGTGCTCCAAGTTAGTTATACTGTGGAACAAACCAGTCAAGTTGGAGGCATACAGTGAGCCACCGTGCTCCAAGTTAGTTATACTGTGGAACAAACCAGTCAAGTTGGAGGCATACAGTGAGCACCGTGCTCCAAGTTAGTTATACTGTGGAACAAACCAGTCAAGTTGGAGGCATACAGTGAGACCACCGTGCTCCAAGTTAGTTATACTGTGGTACAAACCAGTCAAGTTGGAGGCATACAGTGAGACACCGTGCTCCAAGTTAGTTATACTGTGGAACAAACCAGTCAAGTTGGAGGCATACAGTGAGACCACCGTGCTCCAAGTTAGTTATACTGTGGAACAAACCAGTCAAGTTGGAGGCATACAGTGAGACCACCGTGCTCCAAGTTAGTTATACTGTGGTACAAACCAGTCAAGTTGGAGGCATACAGTGAGACCACCGTGCTCCAAGTTAGTTATACTGTGGTACAAACCAGTCAAGTTGGAGGCATACAGTGAGACCACCGTGCTCCAAGTTAGTTATACTGTGGTACAAACCAGTCAAGTTGGAGGCATACAGTGAGACCACCGTGCTCCAAGTTAGTTATACTGTGGAACAAACCAGTCAAGTTGGAGGCATACAGTGAGACCACCGTGCTCCAAGTTAGTTATACTGTGGAACAAACCAGTCAAGTTGGAGGCATACAGTGAGACCACCGTGCTCCAAGTTAGTTATACTGTGGAACAAACCAGTCAAGTTGGAGGCATACAGTGAGACCACCGTGCTCCAAGTTAGTTATACTGTGGTACAAACCAGTCAAGTTGGAGGCATACAGTGAGACACCGTGCTCCAAGTTAGTTATACTGTGGAACAAACCAGTCAAGTTGGAGGCATACAGTGAGACCACCGTGCTCCAAGTTAGTTATACTGTGGAACAAACCAGTCAAGTTGGAGGCATACAGTGAGACCACCGTGCTCCAAGTTAGTTATACTGTGGAACAAACCAGTCAAGTTGGAGGCATACAGTGAGCACCGTGCTCCAAGTTAGTTATAATGTGGAACAAACCAGTCAAGTTGGAGGCATACAGTGAGACCACCGTGCTCCAAGTTAGTTATAATGTGGAACAAACCAGTCAAGTTGGAGGCATACAGTGAGACCGTGCTCCAAGTTAGTTATACTGTGGAACAAACCAGTCAAGTTGGAGGCATACAGTGAGCACCGTGCTCCAAGTTAGTTATACTGTGGAACAAACCAGTCAAGTTGGAGGCATACAGTGAGCACCGTGCTCCAAGTTAGTTATAATGTGGAACAAACCAGTCAAGTTGGAGGCATACAGTGAGACACCGTGCTCCAAGTTAGTTATAATGTGGAACAAACCAGTCAAGTTGGAGGCATACAGTGAGACCGTGCTCCAAGTTAGTTATACTGTGGAACAAACCAGTCAAGTTGGAGGCATACAGTGAGCACCGTGCTCCAAGTTAGTTATAATGTGGAACAAACCAGTCAAGTTGGAGGCATACAGTGAGACCACCGTGCTCCAAGTTAGTTATACTGTGGAACAAACCAGTCAAGTTGGAGGCATACAGTAACACCGTGCTCCAAGATAGTTATCTTTAAATGTGTGTTTGTCAAGACGCGAACAATTTTGGGTACCATTTATTTGTGATCACATTGTTTATTGTATGTTGTTTGACGTCTTCGTCATTGATGCACAGTAACCAATTATATCACCTGCTAGACCGTGACTCGAAACCACGTGGTATTGTATCCAATTACCTGAACGGGAGTGGGTGTTGCAAGAATCCCCCCCTCACACGGCTCAGGTTTATGCTGACATAACATAAAAGGCGGAAGTCGCATATACTTTTTAATTCACATTAATTGCGTCATCACAAACTGATTTCATCGGCGTTGGGTTCAACTCTCTAACCCAATCAAATATTTAGTGAATTTAGCACTATTTCAAAAATAATCTTTAATTTATAATTATTTTGCACACCTCCTGATGCACACCTTGTATTAAAATATAAGCTCAAGCAATGACGTCATAGCGTTATGGATCCATCCAGTGACTTGGGCTATTATATTCTATACTAGCGTATCACCCGTCAAAAATGACGGAAGTTTTCAGCTGAAATCTATTTATTTTATAAAAAATAAACTTTTTTAGGGAGCCTACGGCGCCCACCTTTTTCAAAATCCCAACTAACTTGTCCTTGTTTGATAAATTACGAAACATTAAAGTTTCTGAAATGTACACAAAGTATTTTATAATAGGGGTTTTAGGGCGCCTACGGCGCCCCCATTGTTTTTTAATTTTATAATTAATCATCATCAATTCCTCTTTTTAAATCCTTTATATTAACTCGTGGTGTCTGCGGCCGACCGACCGACCTTGCTTGCTTGCTTGCTTGCTTGCTTGTCGCCAAAACTTTTGATCGATTTTTAACCCACTTGCTCGCAAGATAGCGAGCTGAAATTTTGCAGGCAGTTTCGTACCGATGATAAAAACAATGTATTAAAATTTCAGATCGATCGCATGTACCGTAATTAAATTATTGATTTTTTAGATTATTTTATTTATTCCTATGTATCATGCTATTTTTTTAGATAGAGCGTCGCGGTGCGTATTATATTGAACAACCTTTCTGTCGCGCAATAAGGTGCGTATTTTATTGACAGCTCTTTTTATAAACATATTCCTGATCGGTGCGCATTATATTAAACATGTTTTACGACACAACTGCAATTTTGTATTTCTGGATGGTCTGGCGCTGCGTATTATAATGAACATTCTTTTAAATTCTTCTCGTACATAAAGGATTTATAGTCAAAAACTTGGTTTTTTACGGGTTTTTCTTATTAAATCCTTTATATTAACTCGTGGTGTCTGCGGCCGACCGACCGACCGACCTTGTCGCCAAAACTTTTGATCGATTTTTAACCCACTGGCTCGCAAGATAGCGAGCTGAAATTTTGCAGGCAGTTTTGTACCGATGATAAAAACAATGTATCAAAATTTCAGATCGATCGCATGTACCGTAATTAAATTATTGATTTTTTAGATTATTTTATTTATTCCTATGTATCATGCTATTTTTTGGAGATAGAGCGTCGCGGTGCGTATTATATTGAACAACCTTTCTGTCGCGCAATAAGGTGCGTATTTTATTGACAGCTCTTTTTATAAACATATTCCTGATCGGTGCGCCTTATATTAAACATGTTTTACGACACAACTGCAATTTTGTATTTCTGGATGGTCTGGCGCTGCGTATTATAATGAACATTCTTTTAGTTACTTCTCGTACATAAAGGATTTATAGTCAAAAACTTGGTTTTTTACGGGTTTTTCTTATTACATTGATCCCTTTTCCAAAATTAAAATATGAGCGAAAACAATGACGTCATATAATATTTTTTTACAGCGCATCTTTAATTTGCACAACTTTTAATAATTTGGGTTTCCCTGCTTTCTAATATTAGTAGCGTCACGGACAGACATTGCAAATTATATCGTTTAATGTTTCCCTCACGTTTTGTTCTTTCCTCCAAGCAGAAGTATCCTAGGCACAAAGAACAGGGAATAATCTCCTACCCAAATGGCCCTGTGTTAGAAACGAATATTTTTTTTATTTTATTGCTAAATACACAACATCTATAATCTATATCTATAATTCCCTTCATGGGACCATGCGAGACACCATGACGCAAGCAAGTATGTGCAAACAAGCATGACGAATGACCCTCGCTGGGGTCAACAGTAAGCGGTTGGCAAGCGAAGGTAGTGGAGGGGAGACCAGCAATGTTCCTAGCGTTTCAGTTGCATTGTTCCTTCACAGAAAACGTGATATTCGTAGTGTACTGGTTATCGCGTCCGCCTCATGCGGGGAAGGTCCTGGGTTCAAGCCCCAGCGAATACAATTTTGTTTTTTTAATTTTTAAAAATGTCTGTTTGTGCCCGTTCTTTTAGCCCTTTATTGCATAGCATACGCCGCAGACTTGCTCATCATAGACAGTGCAAAGAACGGTTGGGGGGGGGGTGAGAGTGCAGATACAAAAAGCAACACCAAGTAAATAAAAATAGCGAGTAAACGTGAAGACTTTCACACTGAGGTTGTTGTTACCCGCCTAACATTTTATACTACCATCCCTTAAACATAAACTGTGTTTGGCCGACCCAAGCGAGTGTTAGTCATATTTAGGGTAGTTAATTGCGTTTTTTTTATTTGTTTACTTTTTTGAAAACCAATTTTCGATCATGTAACTCCGATTTTAAACCGATTATTATTTTATAGCTGACTTCATAGAAGTTAGGGGTGTCCCGAATTTCACAAATGTCTCGAAACCAACAATGAGTTGGCAATTCTCCCCCACTCCCCAACCGACGTTCACTCGCGTTGTTTGATTTCTTCATGCTGTAGTTTGTGTCTGTTATTTCTCCACTTTCTTTGCACTCTCCATGATCAAGTATGCGGCGTATGCTACGCCGTGGGGCATCAAGTGTTAAATTATTACCATAAATTTCTAAATAACATTGCTACTGTTATTATTCCACTGAATGAACTTCTTCAAAAGAATGTAAAATGGCAGTGGTCTAATAAACAAGAAAAAGAATTTCTAAAGGATAAAGAACTAATAGTATCTTAAGAGGTTTTAATGCATTATGACCCTAAATTACCATTGAGACTTGCCTGTGATGCAAGCCCATATGGACTTTGAGCATTCTTATAACATGTTACAGATGAAGGGAAGGAACGGCCCATAGCTTATGCATCAAGATCCTTAAACAAGGCTGAAAAGAACTACTCTCAAATTGATAAAGAATATTTGGCAATCATCTATGCAGTAAAGAAATTCTTTTAATATTTATGTTCAAGGAAGTTCACTCTTGTTACAGATCTTTGGACAGACGTGGGTGGGTAATGTTGTGATGTCCTACCATGAACTTCACAGGTCACCCTGAACTTATTCCCGTCCTTGGACGGGCTTTGTTGCTAGTAAAATATATTTTAACTTGTGATATTCTTTATAATTTAAATACATTTTTAAAAACTTACCGTTTTTGGTCTTGGAGCTACTTGATATTTGTTGCTACTTGATATTTGTTGCTACTTGATATTTGTTGCTACTTGATATTTGTTGATACTTGATATTTGTTGCTACTTGATATTTGTTGCTACCTGATATTTGTTGCTACTTGATATTTGTAGCTAAGAAGTAAACAAAAAATTACCCACCCCACCCCATGTTAACAAAAATAAAAAATGGCTCTATTGGGAGCTGCTATAAGAAAGTCTAAATCAATGTTCCCAAGCAGTATTACTTTAATTTACTTCGTAACGAATTTACGAGCATCTCTTAAATTGTTCCCGCCGTCATAACTTGCTATCTCAGGAGAAGTTATTGAGAAGTCCTAGAAATACCGAGGGAGAAGCGAGTGCTGCCATTAACGCGAGGTAGAAGTCAAATAATGACGTCTTCGTCGTTCATCCGCTTATCGAAATCCGGTTAATCTTCTGAGATGAGGGCCCGGGTCATTTTTTTTGGTTTTATTTGTCCCGCCTCTTTGGAGTCAACTTTATGGTTAAGTCTTAAAATTGGCTCCGAGATCACGTGACATTGACACGGCCGTGTCTGTTTCCGGTGCCATTCCCCGGGGGAGCTGAACTCTTAATCGGGTCTTTCAATGGCGGGGAATCTGGTTCGATTGGCCGGCCAGATGGCTCCATGTTATTGGGATTATGTGTGGATGTCGTGTGGTGTTCTGGCGTGAGGCCGTCATGTAATGGCCAGGTGTCTTGCATTGATGGGACACCCAGATTTTGGCTCTTTGATGACATGCCTCAATGTCAGGCAATGAATCACTTGGAAATAAATCACAAAGCCATGGCGCCTAGATATACCAAACAATGGCGCCTAAATATACCCCACCAAACAATGGCGCCTAAATATACCCCACCAAACAATGGCGCCTAAATATACCCCACCAAACAATGGCGCCTAAATATACCCCACCAAACAATGGCACCTAAATATACCCCCACCAAACAATGGCGCTTAGATATACCCCACCAAACAATGGCACTTAGATATACCCCACCAAACAATGGCGCCTAGATATACCCCACCAAACAATGGCGCCTAAATATACCCCACCAAACAATGGCACCTAGATATACCCCACCAAACAATGGCGCCTAAATATACCCCACCAAACAATGGCGCCTAAATATACCCCACCAAACAATGGCGCCTAAATATACCCCACCAAACAATGGCGCTTAGATATACCCCACCAAACAATGGCGCCTAGATATACCCCACCAAACAATGGCGCCTAGATATACCCCACCAAACAATGGCGCCTAAATATACCCCACCAAACAATGGCGCTTAGATATACCCCACCAAACAATGGCACTTAGATATACCCCACCAAACAATGGCGCCTAGATATACCCCACCAAACAATGGCACTTAGATATACCCCACCAAACAATGGCGCCTAGATATACCCCACCAAACAATGGCGCCTAGATATACCCCACCAAACAATGGCGCCTAGATATACCCCACCAAACAATGGCGCTTAGATATACCCCACCAAACAATGGCGCCTAGATATACCCCACCAAACAATGGCGCTTAGATATACCCCACCAAACAATGGCGCCTAGATATACCCCACCAAACAATGGCGCCTAGATATACCCCACCAAACAATGGCGCTTAGATATACCCCACCAAACAATGGCGCCTAGATATACCCCACCAAAAATTGGCGCTTAGATATACCCCACCAAACAATGGCGCCTAGATATACCCCACCAAACAATGGCGCCTAGATATACCCCACCAAACAATGGCGCTTAGATATACCCCACCAAACAATGGCACTTAGATATACCCCACCAAACAATGGCGCCTTAATATACCCCACCAAACAATGGCGCCTAAATATACCCCACCAAACAATGGCGCTTAGATATACCCCACCAAACAATGGCGCTTAGATATACCCCACCAAACAATGGCGCCTAGATATACCCCACCAAACAATGGCACTTAGATATACCCCACCAAACAATGGCGCCTAGATATACCCCACCAAACAATGGCGCTTAGATATACCCCACCAAACAATGGCGCCTAGATATACCCCACCAAACAATGGCGCCTAGATATACCCCACCAAACAATGGCGCCTAGATATACCCCACCAAACAATGGCGCTTAGATATACCCCACCAAACAATGGCGCCTAGATATACCCCACCAAACAATGGCGCTTAGATATACCCCACCAAACAATGGCGCCTAGATATACCCCACCAAACAATGGCGCCTAGATATATCTCACCAAACAATGGCGCCTAGATATACCCCACCAAACAATGGCGCCTAGACATACCCCACGAAACTTCTGAGACGCCAAGACTCCCCCCCCCTTTTCTTAAAGTTACATGAGAGAATGTGGGTTCAAACTAATCTCGTATTCTAGACATGAATCAAACTCTCGTATTCTAGACATGAATCAAAACTCTCGTATTCTAGACATGAATCAAAACTCTCGTATTCTAGACATGAATCAAAACTCTCGTATTCTAGAGATGAATTCAAACTCTCGTATTCTAGAGATGAATTCAAACTCTCGTATTCTAGACATGAATCCAAAACTCTCGTATTCTAGACATGAATCCAAACTCTCGTATTCTAGAGATGAATCCAAACTCTCGTATTCTAGACATGAATTCAAACTCTCGTATTCTAGAGATGAATTCAAACTCTCGTATTCTAGACATGAATCCAAACTCTCGTATTCTAGAGATGAATCCAAACTCTCGTATTCTAGACATGAATTCAAACTCTCGTATTCTAGAGATGAATTCAAACTCTCGTATTCTAGACATGAATCCAAACTCTCGTATTCTAGAGATGAATCCAAACTCTCGTATTCTAGACATGAATTCAAACTCTCGTATTCTAGAGATGAATCCAAACTCTCGTATTCTAGACATGAATTCAAACTCTCGTATTCTAGACATGAATCCAAACTCTCGTATTCTAGAGATGAATCCAAACTCTCGTATTCTAGACATGAATTCAAACTCTCGTATTCTAGAGATGAATCCAAACTCTCGTATTCTAGACATGAATTCAAACTCTCGTATTCTAGACATGAATCCAAACTCTCGTATTCTAGAGATGAATTCAAACTCTCGTATTCTAGAGATGAATCCAAACTCTCGTATTCTAGAGATGAATTCAAACTCTCGTATTCTAGACATGAATCCAAACTCTCGTATTCTAGAGATGAATCAAAACTCTCGTATTCTAGAGATGAATTCAAACTCTCGTATTCTAGACATGAATTCAAACTCTCGTATTCTAGAGATGAATCCAAACTCTCGTATTCTAGACATGAATCCAAACTCTCGTATTCTAGACATGAATTCAAACTCTCGTATTCTAGAGATGAATCCAAACTCTCGTATTCTAGACATGAATCCAAACTCTCGTATTCTAGAGATGAATTCAAACTCTCGTATTCTAGACATGAATCAAAACTCTCGTATTCTAGAGATGAATTCAAACTCTCGTATTCTAGACATGAATCAAAACTCTCGTATTCTAGAGATGAATTCAAACTCTCGTATTCTAGAGATGAATTCAAACTCTCGTATTCTAGACATGAATCCAAACTCTCGTATTCTAGAGATGAATCCAAACTCTCGTATTCTAGAGATGAATTCAAACTCTCGTATTCTAGACATGAATTCAAACTCTCGTATTCTAGAGATGAATCCAAACTCTCGTATTCTAGACATGAATTCAAACTCTCGTATTCTAGAGATGAATCAAACTCTCGTATTCTAGACATGAATCCAAACTCTCGTATTCTAGAGATGAATTCAAACTCTCGTATTCTAGACATGAATCCAAACTCTCGTATTCTAGACATGAATCCAAACTCTCGTATTCTAGAGATGAATTCAAACTCTCGTATTCTAGAGATGAATTCAAACTCTCGTATTCTAGACATGAATCCAAACTCTCGTATTCTAGAGATGAATTCAAACTCTCGTATTCTAGACATGAATCCAAACTCTCGTATTCTAGAGATGAATCCAAACTCTCGTATTCTAGACATGAATCAAACTCTCGTATTCTAGACATGAATCCAAACTCTCGTATTCTAGAGATGAATCAAAACTCTCGTATTCTAGAGATGAATCCAAACTCTCGTATTCTAGACATGAATCAAAACTCTCGTATTCTAGAGATGAATTCAAACTCTCGTATTCTAGACATGAATCCAAAACTCTCGTATTCTAGAGATGAATTCAAACTCTCGTATTCTAGAGATGAATCCAAACTCTCGTATTCTAGACATGAATCCAAACTCTCGTATTCTAGAGATGAATCCAAACTCTCGTATTCTAGACATGAATCCAAACTCTCGTATTCTAGAGATGAATCCAAACTCTCGTATTCTAGACATGAATTCAAACTCTCGTATTCTAGACATGAATCCAAACTCTCGTATTCTAGACATGAATCCAAACTCTCGTATTCTAGAGATGAATTCAAACTCTCGTATTCTAGACATGAATCCAAACTCTCGTATTCTAGACATGAATTCAAACTCTCATATTCTAGAGATGAATTCAAACTCTCGTATTCTAGAGATGAATTCAAACTCTCGTATTCTAGAGATGAATTCAAACTCTCGTATTCTAGACATGAATTCAAACTCTCGTATTCTAGAGATGAATCCAAACTCTCGTATTCTAGAGATGAATCCAAACTCTCGTATTCTAGACATGAATCCAAACTCTCGTATTCTAGACATGAATCCAAACTCTCGTATTCTAGACATGAATCCAAACTCTCGTATTCTAGAGATGAATCCAAACTCTCGTATTCTAGAGATGAATCCAAACTCTCGTATTCTAGACATGAATCCAAACTCTCGTATTCTAGAGATGAATCCAAACTCTCGTATTCTAGAGATGAATCAAACTCTCGTATTCTAGAGATGAATCAAAACTCTCGTATTCTAGACATGAATCCAAACTCTCGTATTCTAGACATGAATTCAAACTCTCGTATTCTAGAGATGAATTCAAACTCTCGTATTCTAGACATGAAGCCAAACTCTCGTATTCTAGAGATGAATCCAAACTCTCATATTCTAGAGATGAATCCAAACTCTCGTATTCTAGACATGAATCCAAACTCTCGTATTCTAGAGATGAATCCAAACTCTCGTATTCTAGAGATGAATCAAAACTCTCGTATTCTAGAGATGAATCAAAACTCTCGTATTCTAGACATGAATCCAAACTCTCGTATTCTAGACATGAATTCAAACTCTCGTATTCTAGACATGAATCCAAACTCTCGTATTCTAGACATGAATCCAAACTCTCGTATTCTAGACATGAATCCAAACTCTCGAATTCTAGAGATGAATCAAAACTCTCGTATTCTAGAGATGAATCCAAACTCTCGTATTCTAGACATGAATCAAAACTCTCGTATTCTAGAGATGAATTCAAACTCTCGTATTCTAGAGATGAATTCAAACTCTCGTATTCTAGACATGAATCCAAACTCTCGTATTCTAGACATGAATTCAAACTCTCATATTCTAGAGATGAATTCAAACTCTCGTATTCTAGAGATGAATTCAAACTCTCGTATTCTAGAGATGAATTCAAACTCTCGTATTCTAGACATGAATTCAAACTCTCGTATTCTAGAGATGAATTCAAACTCTCATATTCTAGAGATGAATTCAAACTCTCGTATTATAGAGATGAATTCAAACTCTCGTATTCTAGACATGAATCCAAACTCTCGTATTCTAGACATGAATTCAAACTCTCATATTCTAGAGATGAATTCAAACTCTCGTATTCTAGAGATGAATTCAAACTCTCGTATTCTAGAGATGAATTCAAACTCTCGTATTCTAGACATGAATTCAAACTCTCGTATTCTAGACATGAATCCAAACTCTCGTATTCTAGAGATGAATCCAAACTCTCATATTCTAGAGATGAATCCAAACTCTCGTATTCTAGACATGAATCCAAACTCTCGTATTCTAGAGATGAATCCAAACTCTCGTATTCTAGAGATGAATCAAAACTCTCGTATTCTAGAGATGAATCAAAACTCTCGTATTCTAGACATGAATCCAAACTCTCGTATTCTAGACATGAATTCAAACTCTCGTATTCTAGAGATGAATCCAAACTCTCGTATTCTAGACATGAATCCAAACTCTCGTATTCTAGACATGAATCCAAACTCTCGTATTCTAGAGATGAATCAAAACTCTCGTATTCTAGAGATGAATCCAAACTCTCGTATTCTAGACATGAATCAAAACTCTCGTATTCTAGAGATGAATCCAAACTCTCGTATTCTAGAGATGAATTCAAACTCTCGTATTCTAGACATGAATCCAAACTCTCGTATTCTAGACATGAATCCAAACTCTCGTATTCTAGACATGAATAAAAACTCTCGTATTCTAGAGATGAATCTAAACTCTCGTATTCTAGACATGAATCCAAACTCTCGTATTCTAGACATGAATTCAAACTCTCGTATTCTAGAGATGAATTCAAACTCTCGTATTCTAGACATGAATCCAAACTCTCGTATTCTAGAGATGAATCCAAACTCTCATATTCTAGAGATGAATCCAAACTCTCGTATTCTAAACATGAATCCAAACTCTCGTATTCTAGAGATGAATCCAAACTCTCGTATTCTAGAGATGAATCAAAACTCTCGTATTCTAGAGATGAATCAAAACTCTCGTATTCTAGACATGAATCCAAACTCTCGTATTCTAGACATGAATTCAAACTCTCGTATTCTAGAGATGAATCCAAACTCTCGTATTCTAGACATGAATCCAAACTCTCGTATTCTAGACATGAATCCAAACTCTCGTATTCTAGAGATGAATCAAAACTCTCGTATTCTAGAGATGAATCCAAACTCTCGTATTCTAGACATGAATCAAAACTCTCGTATTCTAGAGATGAATTCAAACTCTCGTATTCTAGACATGAATTCAAACTCTCGTATTCTAGAGATGAATTCAAACTCTCATATTCTAGAGATGAATTCAAACTCTCGTATTCTAGAGATGAATTCAAACTCTCGTATTCTAGACATGAATCCAAACTCTCGTATTCTAGACATGAATTCAAACTCTCATATTCTAGAGATGAATTCAAACTCTCGTATTCTAGAGATGAATTCAAACTCTCGTATTCTAGAGATGAATTCAAACTCTCGTATTCTAGACATGAATTCAAACTCTCGTATTCTAGACATGAATCCAAACTCTCGTATTCTAGAGATGAATCCAAACTCTCATATTCTAGAGATGAATCCAAACTCTCGTATTCTAGACATGAATCCAAACTCTCGTATTCTAGAGATGAATCCAAACTCTCGTATTCTAGAGATGAATCAAAACTCTCGTATTCTAGAGATGAATCAAAACTCTCGTATTCTAGACATGAATCCAAACTCTCGTATTCTAGACATGAATTCAAACTCTCGTATTCTAGAGATGAATCCAAACTCTCGTATTCTAGACATGAATCCAAACTCTCGTATTCTAGACATGAATCCAAACTCTCGTATTCTAGAGATGAATCAAAACTCTCGTATTCTAGAGATGAATCCAAACTCTCGTATTCTAGACATGAATCAAAACTCTCGTATTCTAGAGATGAATCCAAACTCTCGTATTCTAGAGATGAATTCAAACTCTCGTATTCTAGACATGAATCCAAACTCTCGTATTCTAGACATGAATCCAAACTCTCGTATTCTAGACATGAATCAAAACTCTCGTATTCTAGAGATGAATTCAAACTCTCGTATTCTAGAGATGAATCCAAACTCTCGTATTCTAGACATGAATTCAAACACTCGTATTCTAGACATGAATCCAAACTCTCGTATTCTAGAGATGAATTCAAACTCTCGTATTCTAGACATGAATCCAAACTCTCGTATTCTAGAGATGAATTCAAACTCTCGTATTCTAGAGATGAATTAAAACTCGTATTCTAGAGATGAATTCAAACTCTCGTATTCTAGACATGAATCCAAACTCTCGTATTCTAGAGATGAATCCAAACTCTCGTATTCTAGACATGAATTCAAACTCTCGTATTCTAGACATGAATTCAAACTCTCGTATTCTAGAGATGAATTCAAACTCTCGTATTCTAGACATGAATCCAAACTCTCGTATTCTAGAGATGAATAAAAACTCTCGTATTCTAGAGATGAATTCAAACTCTCGTATTCTAGAGATGAATTCAAACTCTCGTATTCTAGAGATGAATTCAAACTCTCGTATTCTAGAGATGAATTCAAACTCTCGTATTCTAGAGATGAATTCAAACTCTCGTATTCTAGAGATGAATTCAAACTCTCGTATTCTAGAGATGAATTCAAACTCTCGTATTCTAGACATGAATCCAAACTCTCGTATTCTAGACATGAATCCAAACTCTCGTATTCTAGAGATGAATTCAAACTCTCGTATTCTAGACATGAATCAAACTCTCGTATTCTAGAGATGAATTCAAACTCTCGTATTCTAGAGATGAATCAAAACTCTCGTATTCTAGAGATGAATTCAAACTCTCGTATTCTAGAGATGAATCCAAACTCTCGTATTCTAGAGATGAATCCAAACTCTCGTATTCTAGACATGAATTCAAACTCTCGTATTCTAGACATGAATCCAAACTCTCGTATTCTAGACATGAATCCAAACTCTCGTATTCTAGAGATGAATTCAAACTCTCGTATTCTAGACATGAATCAAAACTCTCGTATTCTAGACATGAATCCAAACTCTCGTATTCTAGACATGAATTCAAACTCTCGTATTCTAGACATGAATCCAAACTCTCGTATTCTAGACATGAATCCAAACTCTCGTATTCTAGAGATGAATTCAAACTCTCGTATTCTAGACATGAATCCAAACTCTCGTATTCTAGACATGAATCCAAACTCTCGTATTCTAGAGATGAATTCAAACTCTCGTATTCTAGAATGAATCAAACTCTCGTATTCTAGACATGAATCCAAACTCTCGTATTCTAGACATGAATCCAAACTCTCGTATTCTAGAGATGAATTCAAACTCTCGTATTCTAGAGATGAATCCAAACTCTCGTATTCTAGACATGAATTCCAAACTCTCGTATTCTAGAGATGAATTCAAACTCTCGTATTCTAGACATGAATCAAACTCTCGTATTCTAGAGATGAATCCAAACTCTCGTATTCTAGAGATGAATTCAAACTCTCGTATTCTAGAGATGAATTCAAACTCTCGTATTCTAGAGATGAATTCAAACTCTCGTATTCTAGAGATGAATTCAAACTCTCGTATTCTAGAGATGAATTCAAACTCTCGTATTCTAGAGATGAATTCAAACTCTCGTATTCTAGAGATGAATCCAAACTCTCGTATTCTAGAGATGAATTCAAACTCTCGTATTCTAGAGATGAATTCAAACTCTCGTATTCTAGAGATGAATTCAAACTCTCGTATTCTAGAGATGAATTCAAACTCTCGTATTCTAGACATGAATTCAAACTCTCGTATTCTAGAGATGAATTCAAACTCTCGTATTCTAGAGATGAATTCAAACTCTCGTATTCTAGAGATGAATTCAAACTCTCGTATTCTAGAGATGAATTCAAACTCTCGTATTCTAGAGATGAATTCAAACTCTCGTATTCTAGAGATGAATCAAACTCGATTCAGAATCAAACTCTCGTATTCTAGACATGAATCCAAACTCTCGTATTCTAGAGATGAATCCAAACTCTCGTATTCTAGAGATGAATCCAAACTCTCGTATTCTAGAGATGAATCCGAACTCGAGCTTAACACCCCCCTCCCCTCCAAGCTCATGTACGCTACCACACATTTGTTTCACCTTTCTGAACTATACTATTATTACTCCTCACCCCATCTAAACAGCTCTTTTTGGTTGAAATAAATATCTATATTTTTTAACAAAAAGAAATATTCATTATTAAAAGCGAGCGTTATTTTTAAATTGTTTAAAAACATATTATTTTTTATCGAAAGCATTGGGAATTTATTCAATGTTTCTATTTTTGTAGCGTTTATAATGGCTGACAGAGTCGTTACTATGGTAATATTGATTTGTTGATACACTTATGGAGCATCTACTTTGTTGTCAACATGACACATGCCAACTAAACAATATTTAATAAAGCCATTGTTTACAGCACAAATTTTAAGTTTTTAAAAATGTATTTATTAACTTCACATGAAAAGGGGGTAAACAGAATAGAGTGCTGGTAGTTTAAAAACAGCTCCAGTATTTCCTACTTGGGGAAAGTTTGTATATATATAATATGTTGGCCATAGTTTCATTTTACTTCCAAAATCAAAGCCGGAACGTTTGCATATCGAAAGACTTCCACATACACACATACACACATACACACATACACACATACACATAGTTTGGTTTTAAGATAGAATCATTAGAATAAAATCAAATTACGCATTCGCTTCAGTTTTCACGTGACATCTTTCATCTAGATTTAATGTCTTCATATCCGCCTGGTAGTTGAAAGATGTCCCATCAAATAAGTCAATGAATTATTGAGCTAACAATTATTTCAGACCTCGTCCACATGCCCTGGCCTCGGTTGTGATTTAACTTTTTATTTTGAAATCAAGAATCCTGTAGAGTATTAAAAAGAAAGAAAATGTCTTAAAGAAAATGCCTGTGTTTACCTCTCTACCCCACCCCTTTCTCTACCTCGTATGAGAAAAATCCAATCTCCGCATTGCGTGATAAAAACAGTTGTTGACATAACTCAATTTTTCGGCGTTTTTCTAGAAAAAAAAATATTTAAAGCAGAAAATTTGATAAAAAAATAAATCACATGGTTACGTTCATTTTAAGTTGAGTATTAATATCAGAAGGGAATAACTTTGCTAACTTCATTTAAAGATAAGTATTGTATCAGAAAGAAATGACATGGCTATAGGTTTATTGAAAAGTAAATATTCTGTCAGAAAGCTTTGAGAAATAGACTCTGTAGATTGTTGGATAAAACCGCCCCTAGTACCAATCGATAAATGAGACGGACTGACATGGGGGACAGGTTTCCCGGAAAGAATGCCAACCTGTAGGACATCAAGGAGACGGACTGCGCTGGGGGACAGGTTGCCGGGAAAGAATGCCAACCTGTAGGACATCAAGGAGACGGGACTGCGCTGGGGACAGGTTGCCGGGAAAGAATGCCAACCTGTAGGACATCAAGGAGACGGACTGCGCTGGGGGACAGGTTGCCGGGAAAGAATGCCAACCTGTAGGACATCAAGGAGACGGACTGCGCTGGGGACAGGTTGCCGGGAAAGAATGCCAACCTGTAGGACATCAAGGAGACGGACTGCGCTGGGGGACAGGTTGCCGGGAAAGAATGCCAACCTGTAGGACATCAAGGAGACGGACTGCGCTGGGGGACAGGTTGCCGGGAAAGAATGCCAACCTGTAGGACATCAAGGAGACGGACTGCGCTGGGGACAGGTTGCCGGGAAAGAATGCCAACCTGTAGGACATCAAGGAGACGGACTGCGCTGGGGACAGTTTGCCTGGAAAGAATGCCAACCTGTAGGACATCAAGGAGACGGACTGACATAGGGGACAGGTTGCCGGGAAAAGAATGCCAACCTGTAGGACATCAAGGAGACGGACTGCGCTGGGGACAGGTTGCCGGGAAAGAATGCCAACCTGTAGGACATCAAGGAGACGGACTGCGCTGGGGGACAGTTTGCCTGGAAAGAATGCCAACCTGTAGGACATCAAGGAGACGGACTGACATAGGGACAGGTTGCTGGGAAAGAATGCCAACCTGTAGGGACTTCAAAGACACCGTGTGGACAGAGGCCAAGAGGTGGAAGACTAACAGGTCAACCGAGTATAAAATGGATGGATGGGGTTGACAAAGACCCACAGCTGCTGGTGGCCCGTGCAATGAGACGAAAGGCCCCGGTACGTTCGGAAATGAAGGAAAGTGATAGAGCTGTAGTGCCATATGTTGATGATGATTCAGTGAGGACAAAATAACATCGTCGGCTCTCCTGTCAGTTTAAAATGACCTCCTCTATTCAGATGATTTATTATCTGGTTGGATAAACTTTGACCTGAACTAACCGAACTTCAGGGTATTGACCTTCGGGAATGTTGATGACCTAATAAGTAAAACATGTTTTCGTGACGTTTTTACACATTCCTGTTACTTGGTATCGTTTTTATCTTGCCGTAAGTCTCCGCCTCCCCCCTCCTCCTTCCTGTGCCACGCCCACTCCAGCCCGCCCCCCACCCACATTAACAGACGTAACGGCCATGACCTACTTCTGACACCTGTGATGAATTCCGAAGACTCCCAAGTCTGGTCGGATCACAAGATGGCGTACTAAATGTTTCCATGCGTGGTTCCAAAAAGTTGAGTACATTTTAAAATAATTGTGTCCCCTTGGCGAATCCTGAATCGTTTGACCGTTGCAGCTTATCTCGCGTTCAAAAAGATAGAGCAGACATTTTTAAATGTCCGTTAAAAGTTTAGATAAAAAATAGTTATATCAAATATCGCCTTCAATAAAAAAATATAATAACATATTTCTCAGCTCGTCTTTATCATCGAGGCGCCCCAGCACATCCAAGTGTGTCGCAGCAAACATTAGGGCACCCCAACACATCCAAGTGTGTCACAGCAAACATTAGGGCGCCCCAGCACATCTAAGTGTGTCGCGGCAAAACATTAGGGCGCCCCAGCACACGGCACCACAGCACACGGCACCACAGCAGAGATTCTAGCAACACCTGCCCTATTCGTTTCTTTAAATTATTTGTGACGTACCAATGTCAGCGGTGACGTTTTTACACCCGCTTATCTTGGGGCGCGTGAGTGACTGTACGTGTGAGCGCGCGCTATGTTATCTATGCAATGGCGATAAATATCGTTGTCTCAGATAATAAATGTAAAAAAATAAATGTTTTAGATGACGTCATCAGAGTAACTGTCACTCGGTGCGCTATGAACAATCTATAAGTACACACGATTTTATGTTCGGGGTTTCCGTTAGAGATACCGGTTATCTGTACCTAGGGGTTGTCATGTGACAAGCTGGTTGCTTACAACCATCCCATCCCTGGGGTCGCCATGTGACAAGCTGGCTGTTTACAATCCGGTCCTAGGATTTTTAATGCTAGTAAATAATTCATTGTGTTGCTTGTTTTGTGTGGGTTTTTTTTTGCCGGTACGAACATTCTCCTGAATTTATCTATAAGTAACATCTGACGTAAGCTTGACATCACAGTTCTTGTCCGCAATTTTATAGATGGCTTTATTTTTAATTATTCGACTTTTGAATGCTATTTATGTATATAAGTCATTATTTCACGGTGGATGAAATGATGAATATTTTTTACGTGTGCCTTTTTTATAATAATAATTATTATTATTATTATTATTATTATTATTACTATTATTATTACTTTTATTATTACTTTTATTATTTTATTAATTTTTTTTATGTTATTCAGCGCGAAAAGCACAGTTCTGATAGGTGTGTTGCATTCTGTTGCTGATAGGTGTGTTGCATTCTGTTGCTGATAGGTGTGTTGCATTCTGTTGCTGACAGGTGTGTTGCATTCTGTTGCTGACAGGTGTGTTGCATTCTGTTGCTGACAGGTGTGTTGCATTCTGTTGCTGACAGGTGTGTTGCATTCTGTTGCTGATAGGTGTGTTGCATTCTGTTGCTGACAGGTGTGTTGCATTCTGTTGCTGACAGGTGTGTTGCATTCTATTGCTGATAGGTGTGTTGCATTCTGTTGCTGATAGGTGTGTTGCATTCTGTTGCGAACTTATAAAAAAATGTAAATGGAAGTTATTAGTTATTTTAATTTTGTTCAAAAGAAAATTTATGTTTTTTTTATAAATCCCTCAATTTTAACAGAACGCTTCGTTAAATTTCTTTTCTGTCTCCTCTTATAGTGTTACTATTATATCCATTGTAAGAGAAAGTTTAATTTAATTTTGTTTTTTTAATCTTCTTCTTTTTTTAAAAAGAAACTCAAACAAGAGATCAGACTCGTTTATTCCACTGAGTGGTAAAATTCAGTCGATCGAATGTCAAATCAGTGCGTCTGATAGCCCCGGGCCGGCATTGTAGCTCATACCACGACAATAAAACACGACTGTAAGGTTTTCAATGGAAGAACGTTGGCACAGACAACTCTGCTCAGGGGAGGTAAGCCAATGATGACCCTTAAAATGGTAGAAAGCTGTGGACAACGCCCCCCCCCCTTTCAAACCACATATACACATTTTGTTTTTCCCCTCTGTATTCACCTAACGACAAGGAAGGAGTGGTAGTGTGAAATAAGCCGAATATATATTCATCGTTGCTTGAAGCGATTTGGTCTGAGAGAGAGAGAGAGCGCGCTAGGGAGGATGGGATTGTGCAGGAAGAAGCCAAGGGAGGTGATTGCCAAGGAATAGGAGTTATCTATCGGTTTATTATTATTTTTTTTATTTCTATAGAAAACGTTTTTGGGACAGGGAAGGGAATAGAAGGTTGGAGGGAGGGGGGATTGGGTAAAGCGTTTATCGTTTATATATGAGATTTTTAAAAAATGTTTGCTATGTGCTAAATAAATACTGAAAAATACTGGATAATATTCAAAACTTTAAAAAATAACACCATTAGTTAAATTATTAAACCTTAAAACACTATTGGACAAACACATAACACCTCCAGTAGTGATAGTCAGTGCTGCCAGTGACAATTTTCGGAAAACCTAGATCCGAAAAAAACAACTAGACATGCTAAAAATAAACAAATATGACGTCATAAAGCTTCCCGCACCCCCCTCCCCCCACCCCCCTCCCCCCACCCCCCCCAAAAAAGCCGTATATCCTATTTGAAAATTGGCTTGTTTCAAATCATTTTATTGTCATTTAATTGTGTATTTAGTGTGAGCTACAGTCTAATATCGCAACTCACGCAAAGCCATTTAAAACGTCATTAACTATATTGTAAGCAATCAAATATTTATGTGGAACTTTCGTTTAAAGTTGCGCGATTTTTAAATGACGTCACGGTTCTTAAACCCTTTCCCTTGTCACACATATCACTAAAGTATGCGGCAAAACAGTATGCCCCCTCCGCCCCCCGCCCCCCCCCTCCGATGCATGTCGTCATTTATAGACGATCCCTAAGGTACCAGTATGTTCTACATAAGTATTTGTAAAATATACTTACATCTGCATTTAATCATCACTTATGTCATCTTCCTTATAAATGACAATCTAATCAGCATTCTTGGAATCATTCTTATTTTATCTATTACAGACGCTCCTCTTATACAGAAAATTATTGAGTCCTATCCTTATTCATTGTTTATGTCTCGTCTTTTATTTTTATTTGAATTTTAAATGTTGATAGAGTTTTGGTTCTCGTCGTTTGATCAGGCCACCCATTCCGGACGGAAAGAACAATTTGTATGTGTTTGTTCTTGCATAAGGAATAAGAAAAGTGTTTCTTAAACTGTCTATCTGAGGGTTGTATTATTATTAAGTTATATTTGGATTATACCATGTATATCTGGGAGAATATTCTCTCAACGCAAGCAGAAGAAAATGGTAGATCTGTTAATTTTGTCATGAAGTCTAATAAAATTGAATATTTTGGCTCATTCAAACAGTTTTATCTTTTACCTAATTTCTTCAGACAGATGGGACCGCAGCAGCAGCGCCACCTTTCGAATTTAGTGGGATAAAGCCATAGATATCATAATGTAACATGACAGAGCGGCTGAAAAAACTGTTGCAAACCTAATGCTTATTATTATTTTTGAAAAGCCGAATTTATTTAGGATATTAATTGCACATATTTATTAATTTTGTACTTAAACACTGCTAATTTATTTTTTTAAAGAAAAACCTAGATTATGGCTATTTTTAAAATAAAAAACCTAGAAACCTAGACAAGGTCGAAAAAACCTAGATCTAGGTTGAAAAACCTAGCGCTGGCAGCACTGGTGATAGTACATAAGGCTAATAGTCACTGGAATAATAAAAAAAAACTCATTTCTTATTCCGTATGCAAGAACAAACATATTCAAATTCTAGTTCTTCCCGTCCGGAATTCGGACGTGGTATGGGTTGTCTGTGGAAACCAGGAAAACCAACACTTTATCAACATTTAAAACTCTAATAAGAATGCGGGACTAGACACAAACCATGGATAGGCGTAGGACGCAATAATCTTCTGTATAGAGGGGGCGTCTGTAACTGATAAGATAACAAAGAAAATGTTTGTTATGTACCGGATACAACCGGTCCAACAATAACATATTTTGCTATGTACTGAATGCAATCAAACAAACAAGAAAAGTACCGCTATATGTCTGATAGGCAGATATAGATAATACCAAAAATATTTGCTATGTACTGAATGCGGACTGAGAACTAAACAAGCGAATTATGACTTACTGACCAATTAAATGACGGTCATCTATTAAATTTGTTTCTAACTGGTCAATGTCATCTATGTCAGTCTCTTGTGGAGGTTCGAGTCTTTGGTTCTTATGACCCGGGCTTACAATTCCTGTGGTGAACTTCAACATACGGCCATCAGCCATACAGGTATGTGCCGCAGTTCAAGCCGCTGCCCGGTCTGTCATCTACTGAATGTTAGACTGACGGATCTGTCATTGTAATCGCACTAAGAGATTAACAGTCTGGAGATATCGATAAATCGTAAAATGTAATGCTTCAGCGGTTATGGTAAACATACAGACTACTAACACTGATAATTTTTACTTTAAGCTGTGCAGATATCTGACAAACGCCGCATAGCAGTTTAGAATTACCGCGCATTTAAATTTTGTAAAACATTGCACACAAAAAAACAGATGATGTGTAACTTTCCACTCGAGTATTTTTTAGCTTTGCTCGCGGACAAACGAACCTTAGAGGGAAAGATTGAACAACAGCATGCAATTTCTTCGTCAATTAAAGAAAAAAATTAATTAACTTGTCAAAACTCTCTTTAAACACGTAAACAAAACTCGTGAACAAAACTCGTGAACAAAACTCGTGAACAAAACTCGTGAACAAAACTCGTGAACAAAACTCGTGAACAAAACTCGTGAACAAAACTCGTGAACAAAACTCGTGAACAAAACTCGTGAACAAAACTCGTGAACGCGTCATCGATATTGATGTAACTTTTACAACTCTTATTTTGAGAACTCTAGGCCAGGGGCGACAACCTTTTGAGAACTCTAGGCCAGGGGTCGACAACCTTTTGAGAATCTCTAGGCCAGGGGTCGACAACCTGTTAAGTCTCTATGTTTAGGTGGATTGTGCCTTGCTCTCCGCTACACACAACATACACAAGAGATGACACAAGTCTGTGTAACGATGCAATGTTTATTCTACTATAAACAACTGTACAACTGGCTGTCTTGCCTTGACATAAAATACATCTATATATAACGGCTGTATGCTCAAGCATGCCCTCGGTCCGACCCGACCGCTTCTGGGCGACGTTAAACTCAACTCTGTTTTACTGCAACCCTGCAGCTCCCCGGTCTATCCTGACCGGTCTGACCGCACAACACTGTGCGAAGTACACAACTCTCTGCAACACCCCGCACTCGTCTCGACTACTCTCTTATATACCCCCCCAACTGGTCTCAACTGACCCTGGCGTGTCCTCTGGTCATGTCCCTGACATATCCCGTGTGACCAGAAGTTCACTCAGACATCACTAGACATTATTCCCGTGATAGGAGTTCATACCCGTCAACAACGCCTTGACCCGACTCCAACACTGGCTCACAACAATCTCACCACAATCATTCGCAGTGATTCTCATACCCTGACATATCCCCCCTCTTCCGTTAGATTCTACTTACGGGTAGAATCTCACAATACAACAAAGTCAGGGCATGGAATCACTGCACATTACAATTACAATAATATAATACATAATGAAATAATATCTTTCAAAATAATTTTATACACAACATTGCATGAAAAAAAAACACTAGTATATACAACACAGAGCATAAATCCACTTGGTCGTACCTTTATACGACTTCACTAACCCGCAACTCGTACGTTATCATTATCTTAATTCTCAAAGAACCAACCTTCGACCTACTACTGGTCATAACACCTCACATAATTAGTATCCAACAATTGACCATTTTTACGCTAGATTGTTATCTATTTACAACTGACTCTACTGGTTCCTCATATAAATGCCTTAAGATATTTATTCCAGGATTAGCTCCAGCATGAGATAATGTTATAGGGATAACTACTTATCCAAACTATAGACATTTCAGCCTGATTGTATTTAACCCATTACAATCAATTATATAACAATCATGTGCATATAGTAGTCATAATCAACATAATTCATCATAATACTCATAATCATGAACAAAATCATTATCATCATATCTCATAATTTCATAAATATATATATATATATATAAATAATTACATCTCCTTATAATGAAATTTTGCCCGAGGTCACCCGGAGCCAAAAATTATAATAAAAAACATCAGCACGAAAGTACAACCATCTCATATTTATTTACAACCATCCGTAAGTACTAACTAACATAAGTACATAATCGCTATGAAACCTTACAATCATGTTCATATAATAATAATACTGGCCCGAGGTGACTCAGACCTCAATTTCTACCCAATTTAGTCCCCATGAACAAGCAACTCTACTTGTTTTTCGACCTTCGTGACTCGGCCGAATTTTGATGTAAATATCTAACCAATCAGCTGCCATATCTGCTTATTGCCGAGATAAAAAATCTGCAATAATGTTATCTTCACCTTTAATGTATTCCACGTTGAAATCGTATTCCTGTAACATCAAAGACCACCTGGAAACTCTTGAATTTTCAAATTTAGTCGTGTTCAAATATTTTAACGCTTGGTGGTCACACTGGAGCGTAAATCTTGCCCCCATTAAATAGTAGGATAATTTCTGAATTCCCCATATTATTGCCAAGCATTCCCTCTCTATTGTTGAGTATCTAGTTTCCCTGTCAACCAGTTTACGACTAATATATTTAACCGGGTGGAGCATATTGTCTCTCTTCTGCATCAAACATGCCCCCAATCCCTTCGTTGACGCATCTGTACGAACTATAAAGGGTTCCTTAATGTCGGGCAGAACCAAAATGGGGTTATTTGTTAAATAGTTTTGGATTGTATCCAATGCTTGTTGGCATTCCTTAGTCCAGCATATATTATTAGGTTTACCTTTCTTTGTAAGGTCCGTCAATGGGGCTGTTATCGTTGAAAAATTAGGTATAAATTTATTGTAATACGCTATTAGGCCAACTAGTCCCCTTACTTGTCTCTTATTTTTGGGTCGTTCTATTTCCAACACTTTGTTTATATTGTTCATGTCTGGTTTTAAGATGCCTGCTCCAATTCTATGTCCCAGAAATTCGATTGATTCTTTACCTATTTCTAACTTAGATGGTTTAATGGTGAACCCTGCCTTTTTCAAAATCTCTAAAACCTCTCGAGTAACTCGTATATGTGACTCCCAGTCGTCTGTGTATACACAGATATCGTCAAAATAAGTAACTACCTCTTTTACTCCTTTGAATAATTTCTTAACAATTTTATTGAACGTTGCCGGTGCGGTTGCCAATCCGAATGGCATAAAGTTATATTGATATGCCCCGTCTGGGCCTTGAAAAGCTGTGTATTCTTTGCTTTTCTCCTCAAGAGGTATTTGCCAATATCCCTTTGTTAAGTCTAGTTTCGTAAAGTATTTGGCTTTATTCATGTGTTCTAGAAGTTTATCCTGGTTAGGTATAACTTCTGCTACTTTTTTTGTAATTGCGTTCAATTTTCTATAATCCACGCAAGTCCGAATCGATCCATCTTTTTTCTTAATTAAAACTAAGGGAGAGCAATATGGTGACTGTGATTCCTCGATTATACCTAGTTCTAACATCATACTAATCTCTTCTTTTAGACTTTGAATCATATGTATAGGTATTGCATAAGGTTTTACGTTAATGGGCTTAGAGTCTAATAATTCTATTTTGTGCGTACCCGCCGATGTTTTCCCTGGGATATCTGAAATGATTTCTTTGTACTCTTGCACCATATCGTCAACTTGTCTTTTCTGTTTCTCCGTTAGTTCCTTATTAATGTCAATGCCTGAATTAACCTTGACGTTGATTAACGGAATTTGCTTAATGTCTTCACTATTTACATCTTCCTCTTCTTCTTCGGCTATCACTGTGGCACTGGCACCATTAATTGTCTTTTCATTTTTCTCTGCTGCCGATAAGTTCGCATCTGTGTTATCCATGTTATTTTCGACAAATTTTGTTAATCTGTTGAGGTGATAAACTATACGCTTATGTCCCTTCGCAATCTCTACATTAAATTTCGATAATTTTCTCGTGACGGTGAATGGACCTTCTGAATACAGAGCGAGTTTATTTCCTTTTTTAGGTTTCAACACGAGCACTTTGTCACCAATTTGTATATCTTTCTCTCTAGCCCTTTGATCATAATATTGTTTATATTTATTTGCCTTTCCTTTCGTGATTGCCTCTGTTTTATATAACCCTGATTTTATTCTGTTTTTGAGGTCTATTATATATTCATATGTTGTTTTACCTTCCTCTGTCGTATTTTCATTTGTCAGTATTTTCCTTAAAATTGACATTGGTCCTCTCACTTTTCGCCCGAAGAGGAGTTCATAAGGAGACATTGCCGTTGTCTCGTTCGGAACTTCCCGATATGCAAACAAAATTGCCGGCAAAAATCTATCCCAATTGTTGGGTTCCTCATCTGCCACTTTTCTTAACATGCTTTTTAGGGTGCCATTTAATCTTTCCACCATCCCGTTAGACTGTGGGTGGTAAATAGAAGAGTGACTGGATTTTATGTTAAACAATTCACACACCTGTTTGTACATATCGGAGGAGAACTGGGGCCCGTTATCTGACAAGATCTCTTCCGGGAATCCCATTCTAGAGAATATTGTTAATAGGGCCTCATAAACGTCTTGTGTTGTTATATTTTTTAGCGCAATAGCTTCAGGCCAACGAGTAGCCATATCTACCAACGTAAGGATATATCTACACTGTAAAAAATCTTACCGTAAAAGGACAGTAACTTATCGTGTACTAGCTGCCATTAACTAACCGTCTTTATGGGGCATTAACGGTAACTTACCGCAGCGATAACTTATCGTTTTTGGCTTACCGTTATTTTACGACGGAATGTCGTAAACTCTTAGGATACCGTTAACGTTAAGTTACCGTTATTTTTTTAAAAAAACGATAACCACCCCCCCCCTCCATTTTAGGGCAGCCCTCCTACCCTCATTAATACAGCCCTTGTTTTAACATTAGCTACTAATAAGCAATACAAACTGGACGAAAATAAATGAGATAAGTATTTTAAAAATTAATACATTTTTTATTAAGTCCATTCAGGTCATAACAGTATCAACATTCATCTTTGTGTACATTCAAAGTCTGAGATCTCTTATTACGCTTGCAACTTTTCCGCTAACGCCTTCTTCTGTTGCTTTTCCTTTACTGGATGTGCTGCTGCCATTTTCTTTTATCTTGCATCCACCTAATTGAAAAAGAAAGGAATAACAGGTTTATTAAATTCTGTAACTGAAAATACATTTAAAGGAAAGCTTAAAATGTAAAAACACACAATACATTGATAGCAGTTAGTGTTTTTGAAAATTACATGTTCAACCAGAGCATTTCAAAGCATCCAAGGTTGAATATAAAACCAGTCATTGTCATAAAAATGTGTAAATAGAATTAAAACCATTACATAATTTTAAAAAAAAATTTTGTTAAAAAAATTTTTTTTTAATTTTCATTTTTTTTGAATGATGAATTTTGAATAATATAAATTTTTTGTTATATTTTTTTATTGAATAAATTTTTATATATTTTTTTTAATTATAAAAAAAAATTGAAGGTTTTCTTAAAATGGTCAAGAAAAATTTGATAAATTAAAAGTAATACCAAAACTTTAAAAAATATTTTTAAATAATTGGTGAAAAAACTTAGTTATTTCAGCTTCCAAGAGAAAGCTGCTTCTCAAAAAACAGCTTTGCTATAAGTTTCTTGTAGGCTGAATAAAAGGGCACACATAGATGGGTTAATGAATACTAAACCTCCTTGGCTAAGATTTCAACAAAGAAGTATAACAACAATAACATGACTAGAAGAAAACGATTCAGAAGACAAAGTAGAAAAAAGAAAACACAAAATTTAGTTTATTAACGTTTAAAGCCCCATAAGGTTTTCGGTAAACTTCCGCCTCAGTCCCCTAAGGATTTCCCTTTAATTGCGATCAACTGGTTATGCAATTTAAAAAAATTATGGAAAATGAATTTATATTATTATTATCATACTGACTTCATCTTTTAGGATAAGAATGGTTATTTTATGTATCCAACAGACCGACTTGAGTTTAATACTAATTTTATCTGTAGTTTAGTACTATTATATTTACAAAAAAGCATAGCAAAATCACATCTTCAAAAAAAAAGGAAATTTTTTTTTAAAAAACACAAAAAAACAAACATGCACAACTTCGCGAATGGAGCGATAACACTAGCAAAGGCAACCATCGCCATTTCCGGAAGTCGACTAAAGCTTCTCTCACTAAATGAAGAATTTCTTTTTTTTTATGATCTCATTACTAAAGAGAGTGCCAACGAGTCGCGCATTACCTCGCTTTTGGGCATTAAACGTTAAAATTATCTATATAATCTGGAAAGAGCCTTTACTAGTTAATCTTAACATCTGCAACCATAAGGCGGAGAGGGACGCATACCAGATAGTTAACCCTAGAACTGTCCAGTCAATTTTTCTGTAGCGTCCTGCCATTTTAGCTTTTTTCATAGGCTTATTAATAACAAGGGGCAAGTACCCGGCTCCCGCCCGGGTTTAACAACAACAGCAACAAAACAAAAACAACAACAAAACAACAAAAACAAAACAACAACAAAAACAACAAAACAACAAAAATAAAAACAACAACAAAAAACAATAACAAAACAACAAAAACAAAACAACAACAAAAACAACAACAAAAACAAAACAACAACAAAACAACAACTACAACAACACAACAACAAAACAACAACTACAACAACAACAGCAACAACAACAAAACAACAAATACAACAGCAACAACAACAAAGCAACAACAACATGAAGGACATTGTCGTCGCAGGGCAAGGGATGTGGACAGCAAAAACAACACAAAAGCAACAACAGCAACAACAACAACAACAAAACAACAACAAAAACATCAACAACAAAACAACAACTACAACAACAACAGCAACAACAACAAAGCAACAACAACAAAGCAACAACAACAAAACAACAACAACAAAACAACAACAACAAAAGCAACAACAACAAAGCAACAACAACAAAAAAAATTATTTTATGGCGATAATCGCCTTCTTGTTAATCTCGACACCAAAATGTTTATTAATTTGCGTCATTATTTTACGTCTTAATTTTCAATAATTTTTATTTTATATAGCTCATATAGGGAAAAACTACATTTTGGGCCCCCGGGCCCCAGTATCTTATATATATGGAACGAAACCTGTTTAATAACCTTTCCGGTATAATTTTGTGTACGTGTACCAAATTTCACATTATTTGGTTGTCTGGATCTTGAGTTATTAGGGAACAGACAGACAACAAATGCGGCTTATATATATAGAGATGACAAAATTCCATACTGAATGAACTCTGAGACCCTAACATGTATACATTTTCTGAAAGTACATTGGATGAGGTTTCTTATGGTATATAAATTATTTGTTTTTATATTATGTATGTTGACATTGACCTTGACCTTCACAGAGTGAGTAAAATTTTACTACTCATCTTCTGCATTCAAACCACCCTCACACTCTATAACTTGTTCTAACTGTCATAAAACCAAGATTTTCAGATACTACAAGCAATACTCTTTCAGAAAATGTATAGTTATGTCATTTGTTTGACAAATGTAATTTTGGTGAATTTTTTTCTTTCATAACCTTCAAATTTCGGTCACTCCAAAAAAAAAGAAAAGGGACATTTACAACGTTAATGTTTGACTCTATGTCGTCCTCACTGCTACTAGCACTATCATCAAATAGTTGTGGAAAGTCCATGAAATTATAATTTTAAATGGTCTCCAATTAAAATAAAGATATTCAATGTTAATTTCCCGATCCAGATGGACCCTCTCCAGCGCCAGACATTTTGGCAGTCCAAAAAAATTTCAGAAAATTTTCACTCGGCTTTACTCACAAAATAACACTCGATAAGAACAAGTTGTAAAAAAAAACATAAGGAAACAGGAAGGAAATTCATTTATTAACAGTGATCTCCCCTTACTAAACCTAAATAAAATAATTCGCATTTTTAATGACGCTTTTACTAACGGCCGTTTATATCGGCCGGGACACCACAGAACGGGGGATAACGGCCGACCATCGGCCGTTAGGACAGTTCTAGGGTTAAAAACTTGTTCATAGAGGGAAAATTAATTGTGGAAAAAAGGAAAATTAGAGTAAATACTTCTGAAATGAAATTTACAAATACGTTTAATCACATGTGAAAACATAAATTTCTAACCTTTGCAAAAACTCCAAAGTTGAGATTGCTTCTGTATCATATTTAATGTTGAATGTGTAATAGGCACCGCAGAGGCAACCAACAGCCTTTAGAAAATCATTCTCATCAGCATGGATGACTACTTTGCCATCAATGGAAAGCATCCAGTCCTCAACTCCCATGAGACTGTTACCTAGAAACAAAATAACAATTTACTAGTGCAAAACATTAAAACCATTAAGTCTTACCCTAAGA
>CALYLW010001862.1:0-86088 GCA_944989445.1 Ampullaceana balthica
AAACTTTGTTTGGCCGATCCTAGCGAGGGTTAGTCATATTTTGGGTTGTTAATTGCGTGTTTTTTTGTTTTTTTTTGGAAAACCGATTATCGATTATGTAACTCCGATTTTAAACCGATTATCGTTTGACAGCTGACTTCATAGAAGTTAGGGGTGTACCGAATTTCGCCTGCAAATGTTTCGAAAATAAACAATGAGTTGGCAACTCCCTCCCCCCTCTCAAACCGACGTTTACTCGCGTTGTTTTGATTTCTTCGTGCTATAGTTTGTGTCTGTTCTTTCTCAACTTTCTTTGCACTCTCCAGGAGCAAGTCTGCGGCGTATGCTACGACACGGGGCCTCTATTATATATAATTCTCTTCGTGGGACCATGCGAGACACCACGACGCAAGTATGTGCAACCGAGCATGACGAATGACCCTCGCTGGGTTAGACCAATGTATCGAGACCAAACAATGGCCCTTGCTCAGTTTAAACTTAGTCTATCAATATCTATTCTCGCAAGCACCCTAGTCTTATAGTCATGGCGAACAACGAGATAATCAACTTCACCTGTGATTTAACGTTCCTGTCTCATTTTAAACTTTTACACTTTCATAAATTTTGAACTAAAGGTCTCTTCTGACTGAACATTTCAAATGTTAAATTTATTTTCTACTTTTTAGTGCATTTCTAATATAAGACTAGTTTTTAAAAAGTATTTTGTATATATTTCTATGCCAATTGAGATATGTTAAGCAGCGCTTTAATTGATTATTGACAGTGTATTTACAGTGTATGGAGATATACAACGTTTTCTTATTTGTAGACATGAAAAATTGTGTGCGAATTATTCATTTTGTCCTATTGACTGCATTGAAAGAATAGCGTGTTTTTAAAAATGCTTTTTTTACCTTTTTTTATTTTTAAAATTGTTTAAAAAAACAATGTCTAACGTTATTTTACTTTTGTCCGTTGATTAGTCTTAAGGGAACCAGTCATACTTGGCCCCCAGGAACCAGTCATAATTTGTACATGTAGGAACAAGTCATACTTGATACCTGGGGGAAACAGTCATACTTGATACCTGGGGGAAACAGTCATACTTGATACCTGGGGGAAACAGTCATACTTGATACCTGGGGGAAACAGTCATACTTGATACCTGGGGGAAACAGTCATACTTGATACCTGGGGGAAACAGTCATACTTGATACCTGGGGGAAACAGTCATACTTGATACCTGGGGGAAACAGTCATACTTGATACCTGGGGGAAACAGTCATACTTGATACCTGGGGGAAACAGTCATACTTGATACCTGGGGGAAACAGTCATACTTGATACCTGGGGGAAACAGTCATACTTGATACCTGGGGGAAACAGTCATACTTGATACCTGGGGGAAACAGTCATACTTGATACCTGGGGGAAACAGTCATACTTGATACCTGGGGGAAACAGTCATACTTGATACCTGGGGGAAACAGTCATACTTGATACCTGGGGGAAACAGTCATACTTGATACCTGGGGGAAACAGTCATACTTGATACCTGGGGGAAACAGTCATACTTGATACCTGGGGGAAACAGTCATACTTGATACCTGGGGGAAACAGTCATACTTGATACCTGGGGGAAACAGTCATACTTGATACCTGGGGGAAACAGTCATACTTGATACCTGGGGGAAACAGTCATACTTGATACCTGGGGGAAACAGTCATACTTGATACCTGGGGGAAACAGTCATACTTGATACCTGGGGGAAACAGTCATACTTGATACCTGGGGGAAACAGTCATACTTGATACCTGGGGGAAACAGTCATACTTGATACCTGGGGGAAACAGTCATACTTGATACCTGGGGGAAACAGTCATACTTGATACCTGGGGGAAACAGTCATACTTGATACCTGGGGGAAACAGTCATACTTGATACCTGGGGGAAACAGTCATACTTGATACCTGGGGGAAACAGTCATACTTGATACCTGGGGGAAACAGTCATACTTGATACCTGGGGGAAACAGTCATACTTGATACCTGGGGGAAACAGTCATACTTGATACCTGGGGGAAACAGTCATACTTGATACCTGGGGGAAACAGTCATACTTGATACCTGGGGGAAACAGTCATACTTGATACCTGGGGGAAACAGTCATACTTGATACCTGGGGGAAACAGTCATACTTGATACCTGGGGGAAACAGTCATACTTGATACCTGGGGGAAACAGTCATACTTGATACCTGGGGGAAACAGTCATACTTGATACCTGGGGGAAACAGTCATACTTGATACCTGGGGGAAACAGTCATACTTGATACCTGGGGGAAACAGTCATACTTGATACCTGGGGGAAACAGTCATACTTGATACCTGGGGGAAACAGTCATACTTGATACCTGGGGGAAACAGTCATACTTGGTCCCCAGGAACCCGTCATAATTTGTACCTGCAGGAACAAGTCATACTTGATACCTGAGGGAAACAGTCATACTTGGTACCTGAGGGAACCAGTCATACTTGGCCCCCAGGAACCCGTCATAATTTGTACCTGCAGGAACAAGTCATACTTGATACCTGAGGGAAACAGTCATACTTGGCCCCCAGGAACCCGTCATAATTTGTACCTGCAGGAACAAGTCATACTTGATACCTGAGGGAAACAGTCATACTTGGCCCCCAGGAACCCGTCATAATTTGTACCTGCAGGAACAAGTCATACTTGATACCTGAGGTAACCAGTCATACTTGGCCCCCAGGAACCCGTCATAATTTGTACCTGCAGGAACAAGTCATACTTGATACCTGAGGGAAACAGTCATACTTGGCCCCCAGGAACCCGTCATAATTTGTACCTGCAGGAACAAGTCATACTTGGTACCTGAGGGAACCAGTCATACTTGGCCCCCAGGAACCCGTTATAATTTGTACCTGCAGGAACAAGTCATACTTGGTACCTGAGGGAACCAGTCATACTTGGCCCCCAGGAACCCGTCATAATTTGTACCTGCAGGAACAAGTCATACTTGGTACCTGAGGGAACCAGTCATACTTGGTCCCCAGGAACCCGTCATAATTTGTACCTGCAGGAACAAGTCATACTTGATACCTGAGGGAACCAGTCATACTTGGTCCCAAGGAACCCGTCATAATTTGTACCTGCAGGAACAAGTCATACTTGGTACCTGAGGGAACCACTCATACTTGGCCCCAGGCTACACGTCATAATTTGTACCTGCAGGAACAAGTCATACTTGATACCTGGGGGAACCACTCATACTTGGTCCTGGGGAACAAGTCATACTTGATACCTGAGGGAACCAGTCATACTTGGTCCCCAGGAACCCGTCATAATTTGTACCTGCAGGAACAAGTCATACTTGATACCTGAGGGAACCAGTCATACTTGGTCCCAAGGAACCCGTCATAATTTGTACCTGCAGGAACAAGTCATACTTGATACCTGAGGGAACCAGTCATACTTGGCCCCAGGCTACACGTCATAATTTGTACCTGCAGGAACAAGTCATACTTGATACCTGAGGGAACCAGTCATACTTGGCCCCAGGCTACACGTCATAATTTGTACCTGCAGGAACAAGTCATACTTGGTACCTGAGGGAACCAGTCATACTTGGTACCTGGGGGAACCAGTCATACTTGGTACCTGGGGGAACCAGTCATACTTGGTCCCAAGGAACCCGTCATAATTTGTACCTGCAGGAACAAGTCATACTTGATACCTGAGGGAACCAGTCATACTTGGTCCCCAGGAACCCGTGATAATTTGTACCTGCAGGAACAAGTCATACTTGATACCTGGGGGAACCACTCATACTTGGCCCCAGGCTACACGTCATAATTTGTACCTGCAGGAACCAGTCATACTTGATACCTGGGGGAACCACTCATACTTGGTCCTGGGGAACAAGTCATACTTGGTCCCTGGGGGAACCAGTCTTACTTGGTACCTGAGGGAACCAGTAATACTTGGTACCTTGAGGAACCAGTCATACTTGGTACCTGGGGGAACCAGTTTTACTTGGTAACTGGGGGAACCTGTCATACTTGGTACCTGGAGAAAGCAGTCACAATTGTTCCCTGGGGAACCAGTCAAACTAGGTCTATGAGGGAACCAGTAATATTTAATCCCGGGAAGCAGTAATACTTGGTATCTCAGAAATATTGTGTTTGTTATATAAACTACACAGGAAGATAGAAGTCTTTTACTAGCGTAATTTCGCTTGTTTACAACCTTGTTAGAAATTTATCTTGTTGAATATTAACATACATAAATTACCGTTACTCAGGTAGTCAAGTCAATGATTATTTGAAATCAATGCTAACGATTAGGCTACAATTTACAAAAGGGGCCGTCCATAAAGTACGTCACGCTCGAAAGGGGGGAGGAGTGTGAGAAAGTGTGACGGTTTGTGACAGGGGGATGGGGTCCGGCCATGTGTGACATCATGGTATTTTATATTAAATTTAATAGAAAAAATTGTTTGACAATGTGACGTACTTTAAAGGGGGTGGTGTCCAAGATTTGGGAGGGACGGGGGAGTTAAAAATGGTCAAAAATAGCGTGGCGTACTTTATGGACGGCCCCCAAAAGACCAACAATGTTTTTCTCTCTTCTGCAGTTAAATCACTTTTATAGTTTCATCATATAATCAGATTAGTTTTATTAATCTCTTTTACTGCTGGTTTTTTGTTTTTTTTTGTTTGCGGGCGGATTATATTAAATCTAATTTTTCATCAATAGTTGACTCCCGTTTGAGCTGAAAATTTGCATTGTTATCAAATCAAAATTACATGTGATCTTACATATCCAGATGGACTTCAGTGAAAGCCATCAGCCATTGAAAGGCACCTATCTTAATTAAACTATTGTTTTTGTTCACAGCTGTAAACCTGTATAAAACTTGTTCACAGCTGTAAACTTGTATAAAACTTGTTCACAGCTGTAAACTTGTATAAAACTTGTTCACAGCTGTAAACTTGTATAAAACTTGTTCACAGCTGTAAACTTGTATATAACTTGTTCACAGCTGTAAACGTGTTTAAAACTTGTTCACAGCTGTAAACATGCATGACACTGGTTCACAGCTGTAAACTTGTATAAAACTTGTTCACAGCTGTTAAGTTGTATAAAATTGTTTTTAATCGACTTTCAAACTGTAAAACATAAAAAATAAGTTTAAAATAAACATCGTAATTATTCGTGAATCAGAATTAAAATTTGTAGACATTTGTTTCATAATATTATTTTAAAAATAAATATTGTTTGATAAATGGGAATGTTATCCTTATAACATCAAGGATGTAACAAGCTGAGTAAGAAAATATCTGAAAACTTTAATCACAACAAATTAATTGATCAAAAGATTTTTTTGTTATAGAAACACGTTTTTCTGAAGCTGTAGTCATGCAAATCCTTAACTAATGAAGGAAAAAGTGTATACCACTTACATGTTTTTAGGAAAAACATGCAATTGTGAGCATACAACCATATTATATCACATGGCAATTAAATATTTATAACTGTCTCATTTACAAAGTTTTCCAGTATTTTCAATAGAGACGTATATAAATAAATATTTTTTAAAATTAAGGTAAATCTTTAAACTCTATTGTTTATCATCGCCTCTTTAACTCATATTTTATCAAATTACAAAATTTGTTTTATTTATTCAAAGTTCAGATAAACAAAACTGAAAATTAAAAATAAATAATTGCTTCCCTTGATACAATGCATCATCTATATATATATACTATACGTCAGGGTTTGGCGAACAGGGGTAAATTACCTCATTTGTGGTAACAAGGGAATTGTTGGTGGTAACGGAGACATAATATAAAATCCGTTAAAATCGGAAAGATTTGTATCTATTTTTTTCTTTAATTTTAATTTTCATCAAAATCCTTCATGTCTACGTATAATTACAAAAGCACGATTTATTAATAATAAATAAGATATTGCAGATAGAAGTACGTCAAATATTCATGATTAACAGCAGAAATCGCCATCTCGGTGTAATTAGAGTCTGAGTTTAACAATTATTTCCGTTCTGAGTTGATATATAAATATTGTTTGGATTTCGTTGTTACTGCATCAGACTCAGAATTGCAAGTGAATTTGATCAATATTACATGCACTATCATTGAAAGAGTTTGTGATCAATATTACATGTACTATCATTGAAAGAGTTTGTGATCAATATTACATGTACTTTCATTGAAAGAGTTTGTGATCAATATTACATGTACTATCATTGAAATAGTTTCTGATCAATATTACATGTACTATCATTGAAAGAGTTTGTGATCAATATTACATGTACTATCATTGAAAGAGTTTCTTATCAATATTACATGTACTATCATTGAAAGACTTTCTGATCAATATTAAATATTCTATCATTGAAAGTTTTTCTGATCAATATTACATGTACTATCATTGAAAGAGTTTGTGATCAATATTACATGTACTATCATTGAAAGAGTTTGTGATCAAGTATTACATGTACTATCATTGAAAGAGTTTGAGATCAATATTACATGTAATATCATTGAAAGAGTTTCTGATCAATATTACATGTACTATCATTGAAAGAGATTCCAAAGAAAAATTTAAGGGTATTGTCAAAGGTCGACAAAAAATATTCACTGTAATGTAAATTTGCTCTATTTCGTAAAAGCTTTAGTGAAATTGGCGTATTTAAATTTCATGGGGATCGCGGATCACATGGCCGCCACCCAAAAAAGGTTTGGAACCATGGAGCTAAGAAAAATAACATACTTTAACAATGTTTATTTTACTTGTTAAAATGATAAATTTATAAGTATATAAGGGATCGTTTATAAGTATGTAGATGTGCACATTTATAAGTATATGTCTTTTTGTATGGTTGTGAGGCTTGGACGCTCACTGCAGACCTCCAAAGAAGAATCAATGCGCTGGAGATGAGATGTTTCAGAAAGATATTGAACACAGCGCACATCACAAACGAAGCGGTCCGCAACACAATAATTACTGTCATTGGCCCCTACGAGGACCTACTCACACCAATTAAGAAGAAGAAATTACGATGGTACGGACACGTGACAAGAACTGGAGGTCTTGCAAAAACTATATTGCAAGGCACAATCCATGGGGGAAGGAAAAGAGGCAGACAAAAGAAGAGATGGGAGGACGATATCAAAGAGTGGACCGGCCTGTCATTCAGCGACTCTCAAGAGGGGCACCATTGTTATCCCTTGGATGTTACTATTTATTGCTAAGGGCAGGCATTAATAATATCGCCAAACATTAGTTGCACAAACTCTAGCTTAGCCACAGTTTAAAAATCTTTTGCCAAAAGTGACGCTAAACATTTAGGTTACATTTTAAGTCCAATCATTGTGAGTAGACAATTCGAATCATATGAAAAGAGTTTTAAGGACAGACAAATGATGAAACTTAAATTTTAATAAAACGTTTGGTAATATGACGTATAACATTTGTGTGTTATACAGATAAAATGTTTCATTTTTAAAAAAACATTAAACTCTTAAAAACAATAAATTGCATAAAATTAAATTAATAAATAGAAAAATGCAAGAGTAACTGCATTCGATGACTGTAGCGGAGGATTAGTAATTTTAAAAGACTTCAAGTTCTGTTTTGTGGAGATTTAATAGTAACCGCGATTGTTTAGACTGTCCGGAATGAAAAGATGGATTGCAAAGAAATTATCAAAGTTTTTAAAGATGAAAAAGATTACAAACAGGAGAATTAAGAACTTGGAGAGAAGTAAACTATTAAAAGTAAAATGAAATATAAGATTAATGCAATAGAAGGAACACATTTTATGAACATCAATATTGTTGTCAAGATGAAAGAATACTACAATGAGCAGAAATTATACAATAATGTAAACAACGAATACAATGTAAATACGCATTTTTTTCCTCCAATGAATGTACTTATTGTATAAACTTTCTATTATTTATAAATAATCTGAAAAAATAAACTTAGGTTAAGGGAATGGTTGCAATTTAACAATGTATCCTTAATTGTAGGGAACGAAGTCAAGTGGCATGCCACTTGGATAAAATAGAACGTTAAGAAATAGGCCTTCAGAGGGTTTTGTTACGTAAAAATAAAACTGACATGTTATATTTTAGTCATTAAATAAATTTATTGGTTTTAAATTTTTATATTTAAAAAATATATATACAGTTTCTAAGATTAATCATTTTTTTGAAATTACAATGCATATTTTTATTTTACATTTAATGAAACATTTACAAAACACAAAATATTTATACTGTAACTTACATTTAAGATAACATTTTAATTTTTTTTAAAATATAAATTACGATTTTCCCATAATTTTTCTTTTTTTCAGTTTTGTTAACAAAGACTCATGAATAAATAAATCAGCACCGGTGCTTTGTAGTGCGTCATTGACGGGAAACACAATATCAATGCACGTTGAAAATGATTACATTAATTTGTCATTATAATGTGTTCTCTCCATAATATTAATATTCCTATTTTTTCCATTTTTATAGTTAAAGGATATAGTTATTTGAAAGTGCTAAATTGTTAGTACATTTCATGTTGAACATATCATGTTTGTATTTTCTAAAAATAATTCACAATAGTAACTATTAAAAAACAACACTAACAACAGTTCACAACTTATGTTGATTGCATAGATTAAAAGACACAATAGTGATTTAGATTAGGTTTTTTTATAGTTTAGTAAATACAAACAGTCTGATGTCATTGAAATGATTTTCTTCTCAGATAAAATATAATATAAATACCCCATTCTTCCTCAATCTCAATATTATTTCACAAGTAAGACTTTGAAGAAATTTCTTACATTTTTTAAGGCAATTTAAAAAAAGTTTCCTGACATTTCTTTACAGCAATGGTTATATGCTGTTACAGCAGTGGTTAAACTCACACTGACAGAAGGTATAACTACATATCATACTGTTACAGCAGTGGTTAAACTCACACTGACAGAAGGTATAACTACATATCATACTGTTACAGCAGTGGTTAATCTCACACTGACAGAAGGCATAACTACATATCATACTGTTACAGCAGTGGTTAAACTCACACTGACAGAAGGTATAACTACATATCATACTGTTACAGCAGTGATTAACTCACACTGACAGAAGGTATAACTACATATCATACTGTTACAGCAGTGGTTAAACTCACAATGCCAGAAGGTATAGCTACATATCATACTGTTACAGCAGTGGTTAAAATCACACTGACAGAAGGTATAGCTACATATCATACTGTTACAGCAGTGGTTAAACTCACACTGACAGAAATAACTGTTCAAATAACTTGATTTAATATAACTAAAAACGTGGGGCGGGCGCTTATGAGGTTTTACATATGTAGTTCACTCATTCTCTCACTTATAGATCTCTCTTTTTCCTCCTAAAGTATGAATCTTTTAATTTTTATACCAAACACCTATGATTGTGTTCTATTTCTAAATTAGAATGGACAGTCACAAATGAATTACAGAAACGTTTGGTCGCCTGTGAAATGTGGTTCTTTAGGCGAATGTTAAAACTACCATGGATGGAGAAGAGGTGTAACGAAGAGGTTCTAAAAGAAGTAGGCCAGACAACGAACATTATGTCTAACTTTAGAAAGAGACGATCCAGATTTTTCGGATACATCATGAGGCGAGGTAGGCTGGAACACATGGTAAGAAGAGGAAAGATCGAGGGCAAAAGTGATCGAGGCAGACAGAGAGAATAGATGCTGGATGGGCTGACAAGATGGCATGGGGCACAATCACCAGCGGAGTTGATTGGCAGACCAAAGACAGAGAGAAAAGATGCTAGATGAGCTGACAAGATGGCATGGGGCACAATCACCAGCGGAGTTGATTGGCAGACCAAAGACAGAGAGCTGGGGTGAGGCATGACCACCTACGCCTCTTGGCACGGGACCTGATGGATGGATCTTTTTCAGTTGTAAAAATCTCTGTATTTTATTTTTTTAGTGAAATATTTGTTGGCCAGTGCTGCTAGTGAGGAAGTAATTTGTTTTTGCAAAATAAAGTTTGTTTTGGATAAAGGATTTAAAATTGTTTATAGAGAACTATAATATTAACATAAATGTAAAACGTTCCTGAATTATTTTGAATGGAGAGCATAATTTGGAACAGACGTTTGGTCATTATTTATCATGTTTAGATTAATTAACGAATAACCCAAGGCTTTAGGTCCCAAACTTCAAAAATTGTGACAACTATAAAAAAGTATTGATAAAGTAAAAAAAAATCATTTTTGAAAAGCCTGTAATAACAATTACAATTATTGTAAATGCGACACATAAACACTCACAGACATACACACACAAAAACACACACAAACACATTCACACACATGTACACACACACATTCACACACATGTACACACACACATTCACACACATGTACACACACACATTCACACACATGTACACACACACATTCACACACATGTACACACACACATTCACACACATGTACACACACACATTCACACACATGTACACACACACATTCACACACATGTACACACACACATTCACTCGCATTCACACAGACAAACACAAACACATACATACTCACACACACAAACACACACACGCATGCATTCACACACACAGTTCCAACGGTGTCACGTGATCAGGAGCAGTCAACAAACATCAGTTGAAATTAGTTGTCATTTAACATCATCTAATGACACCTGTCACCTCAAAGTCCAGAGTCAACTGTGACCCACACTTGACTTGTAAAGACCCTAAAGAACAACAAATTATATTGACTGATTACCTGATGAATACTTTTACTGAATATTCTCTATTGAACGATTATATTTATATATCTATATATTAAAATAAAATACATCATTACTCTACAATCTGGTGGCGTAGAACAGAACTGATGACGTCAATTACCATTATTTGAGTGGATAACAATTTGTTAACAAGTTGGGGCAACTTTCTGTAAACAGTGGAACCTCTCATAATGAGCACAATTCGTTGCAGAGTCTTACTCCTTAAGCGAGGTACTCGTTAAACCAAACAATTTTCTCATACAAATCAATGTAAAATACCATAATGCGTGCCACGCTGAAAAAATACTCATTCAATTTTTTTTTATTAACATGTATTCAAATAACGTTTCTTAAAGAGTGTAACAACTTGGAATACAATTTAGATTTCAAACAAAAAAAACATAAATGCAAATATGAATTTATGACAAAAAATTAATCCTTTTTTAACTAGAAAACTGTCTAAAGACATTAGTTTTTGCCGACACTTCAAAATTTGACGAAAATGTGTCGTAACCGTTTCGTAGACATTCTTGACACTCCATTTGAAGAGTCCATCTTCTTAATTTTGGTTTTGTTCTTGAGAATAGAGCAGATCGTTGATGTTGACCGATTGTATGTGTGCACTAGATTAGCAATGCTCACATCTTGTTCTGAAATGTAAATGATTTAACGGTTCATTTCAACAGTTATTATTTCTCTCTTATAATTGTCTTTTTATGTTTTTTTTCTTCGAAGACATTTTAGCACAGGTTATAGCACTTTGCACATACAAAATAACGAATACTGTCTGAATACAAATTTGTAAAAACGAGTGATCTCACACGAAAACAATACGCTAACAGACCGAGTGCTCAGCAGACTAATGCTTTGGAGCGGAAGTCCCGGCTAACAAATAATGTCGGGAAAAGTGGACTTTCCCTTTCTGCGTAATTCGTTTTGCGAAATATCGTTCCTTAAGTGAGCAACTTCTTCACATTTATCGCTCATTATGCGAATTACTCGTTATGAGAGGTGCTCGTTATTAGAGGTTTCGTTGTAAATACATTTGATGTGTGTAGCTAATGACTTGTGAATAAAAACAAGCTGAAATAAAACTATATAATTTGCAATTGTCACGCAAGTCAGTCAGTCTGTCCTGGCGCTACTAATTTTAGAAAGCAGGGAAGACCAAATTACTGCACCAATGCATCACAATGCGAATTAAATAAGTGCTGAAAATAAATTTATATGACGTCATTGTTTTCGCTCATATTTTAATTTTGGAAAAGGGATCAATGTAAAAAGAGGATTTGATGATGGTTAATTATAAAATAAAATAATAAAGGCGGCGCTGAAAAATTCCGTCATTTTTGACGGGTGTACACTAGTATATATATAAAGAGCAATGTAGTAATAATTCATAAGACAATTAATTCTAACTTAGAAAAACAACACAAATATAAACTAACAGTAATTTCCAACCTTTTTTGGGTGCCGATACCTTTTTATATAAGCAATGTGACCCACGACCCCATGAAATTTAAATAAGTCATTTTTATAAAGTTTTTATTAAATAGAGAAAATATGCAATATAGAGAATATTTTTAGTCGATAGTTGGTGACCCCCAGAAAACCCCTCGCGACCCCTTGGGGGTCGTGACCCACAGGTTGGGAACCGCTGATCTAACAAATTTTTAAGATAGACATAGGGATTTTTAAAAAAATCTTACTCCGGATGCAAGAACAAGCAAATACAAATTCTCGTCATCCCGGGGTTCGAACGTGGTATGGGTTGCCAGGAAACCAGGAAAACAAACAATCTATCAACATTGAAAAATCGAATAGGACACAGTAGTCTTGTGTATATAATATTCATCTGTAAAAAATAAGATAAGCGCAACAACACATTTTGTAAGAAGATCAATATTGTTGTAACCATGAGAGAAGTTTACAGTAAGCTGAAATTATGTAGGTAAGTAAACAACAAAGACAAGGTTAATATGAAAATCTTGTTTTTGACATGAATGTACAAATTTGAAATACGTTCTAATATTTATAAATAGCCTTTATTTAGGACAACGAGTATTGGGGAATGCTAGCAATATAAGTTACATTGTATCCCTAATTATAGGGATCGAGGTCAGGTGGCATGCCACTTACATAAAAAGAATGTTTTCTATCACAGTGGTAATAAACTCGTACAATACTTTACTTACACATGAAGACAACCAATAAATTATGGTCATTAAATACATTTCATAGTTTCAACATTTTAAAATAAATTCGATGTTAAAAACTTAATTATTTCTTTTAATTTTAAATTTCTCTGCGTATATTTTATTTACATACAACGAAACATTTAGAAAACGTAAGTTATTATTGTTACGTGTCATAGATTTAATTTTACATTTAATGAATATTTTTAAAGAAGATTTTCACACTTTTAAAATGGTCCATGTCTTGTCAACACCAATTGATATAACTACATAAGAACTGGTGCTTTGTAGTGCCTCATTTACGTGGAACACAATTTAATGCACGTCCAAAATCATTGTATAAATTTGTAAATATAAAGTATTCTCACCGACATATCCCTATTTCTTTAATTTTTTTAAAAACAATTGTGTATGTATATCTCCTTACAAGATGACATTGGCATCTGTCTATCTCATAACAAGACATGACATTGCCATCAGTCTATCTGACAGTCCACAAACAAAGCACTGGATGACCCCCCCAACCTTGCTCGAGACCCAGAAAGCAATTTATCTTATATCCAGTGGCAAAGCACCTGGTTCTGACGCCATACCAGCTGAGGTCTACAAGGAGGGAGGAACAGCCCTGACTGAACGGCCCCACCATCTATTTCTCTTGGTGTGGCAGCACTTCAAAGATGCCTCCATCATACATCTTTATAAGCAAAAAGGAAGTAGACAGGCTTGTGACAACCACAGAGGCATATCCCTGCTATCTATCGCAGGAAAGATCCTTGTCAGAATCCTGCTCAACCACCTCACGGTCCACCTTGACCAAGGACTCCTGCCTGAAAGTCAGTGTGGCTTCCGAAAAGAGCGAGGGACCATTGACATGGTGTTCGCTGCCAGGCAGCTGCAAGAGAAATGTCAGGAGCAGAACTTCAACCTGTTCTCCACCTATGTCGACCTGACCAAGGCTTTTGACACCGTTGGTAGAGAGGGTCTGTGGAAGATAATGGCCAAGTACGGTTGCCCAAGGAAATTCATCGTCTTGGTGAGACAATTCCACGAGGGCATGCAGGCCAGAGTCCAGGACAGCGGAGAGTTTTCTGATCCTTTCACAGTCACAAACGGGGTCAAGCAGGGCTGCGTCCTGGCACCAACACTATTTAGCCTCATGTGTTCCGCTATGCTGACAGAGGCCTTCAGAGACGAGGGTGTTGGTGTTACCTATGGTACCGCACAGATGGCAAACTGTTAGGAAAAAACCAAGGTTATGACAGACATCGTCAGAGACCTCCTGTTTGCTGATGACTGTGCCCTCAATGCTGCCTCAGAAGCCGACATGCAACGCAGCGTTAACCTGTTCTCCAGCGCCTGCACAAACTTTGGTCTGACGATCAACTGCAAGAAGACTGAAGTCCTCCATCAGTCTGCGCCTGGACGGCCCTACGTTGAGCCCAGAATCAATGTCAACGGCCAGAGACTCAACACAGTGCAACGGTTCTCATACCTAGGCAGCACACTGTCGCAAAATGTCACCATCGATGACGAAGTGAGCGTCAGAATTGCCAGAGCCAGCTCCACTTTTGGCAGGTTGTACCCAAATTTCTGGAACAGAAGAGACATTACCATCCAGACCAAGCTGAAAGTTTACAGGGCGGTGGTGCTCCCCACACTGCTATATGCGTGTGAAACATGGACTGTGTATGAGCGCCATGCTAGGAGGCTTAACCACTTTCATTCAACAAGCCTCAGGAAGATCCTCGGCATAAAGTGGCAGGATAAAATACCAGACACAGTGATACTGACCAATGCAGGTCTCCCCAGCATATTCACACTCCTGATGCAGTAACAGCTTCGTTGGGCAGGGCACGTGGTCCGAATGCCAGACGGGAGACTTCCAAAGAGACTCTTCTATGGCGAGCTCCAGCATGGCCATCGGTCCCACGGTGGGCAAATGAAATGCTACAAAGACACACTAAAAGTCTCACTGAAAGCGTTTGCCATAAACCCAGACATGTGGGAACTTACTGCAATGGACCGTTCCACCTGGCGTTCTTCCATCCACGAAGGTGCCAGGTCATGCGAGGTAAACAGGATCACCTCAGCAGAAAAGAAGAGGCAAGCCCGAAAGTCCCGTGCTGTCAACCCTCCTGGAGATGTCCCACTCGTCCCTTGTCCCTTCTGTTCCCGAACCTTCCGTGCTAGGATCGGCCTCATCAGCCATATGCGCACCCACAAACAAAGCCAGTCCCAGCAACCCTCGGATGACTAGAGTGGTCTTCGTCGAATCGACCGACGAACAACAACAGCGGGTACTTTCGTTTTTACCCTGTGTCGAACGGTTTAGAAACTAGGTAATGAAAGCAAGAAAATGGTGCCATTTTTAGCGTATGGCGTTCGCGAGGTGGTAAATTACTCTATGTGATGTTGGCACCAATGTTCCCTTTAAGCTGTGTGGACACACATATATCTGACCGACGCACTTTTGAATTAGCGTGTGGCAAATTTGGTAAAATATTGCACATAAAAGGGGTGCTTTGCAACTTTGTAAACATTTTTTTTAACTTTGCACACGGACCAACGAACCTTAGACTTAGAGGGAGCATAGGTTGGCACTCTGATTAATTAGAAACTTTAAGTTGGCACTCTGATTAATTAGAAACTTTAAGTTGGCACTCTGATTAATTAGAAACTTTAAGTTGGCACTCTGATTAATTAGAAACTTTAAGTTGGCACTCTGATTAATTAGAAACTTTAAGTTGGCACTGTGAATAATTAGAAACTTTAATTTGGCACTCTGATTAATTAGAAACTTTAAGTTGGCACTGTGAATAATTAGAAACTTTAAGTTGGCACTGTGAATAATTAGAAACTTTAAGTTGGCACTGTGAATAATTAGAAACTTTAAGTTGGCACTGTGAATAATTAGAAACTTTAATTTGGCACTCTGATTAATTAGAAACTTTAAGTTGGCACTGTGAATAATTAGAAACTTTAAGTTGGCACTGTGAATAATTAGAAACTTTAAGTTGGCACTGTGAATAATTAGAAACTTTAAGTTGGCACTGTGAATAATTAGAAACTTTAAGTTGGCACTGTGAATAATTAGAAACTTTAAGTTGGCACTGTGAATAATTAGAAACTTTAAGTTGGCACACATTTAGCAAAAGGTTGCTGACCCCTGCTCTATACTATGTACTGATATTATTATTTATCATTAGAGTAACTATAATATTACTATACTTATGTTTTTAACATTAACATTTATAATCCGTCTATACACATAATGATTACTGCCTATAAACCCAATCTTAGAGCTAGACACTTGAAACTTTGAGTGTTTATTGTCATTTTGAAATGTCACGACCTACCTGTAATTCTTTGGTTGTCCTTTCAAATTTAAAATTTATTATTTTTGCACAGTTATTAAGCATTATATTTTTATTTAAGTCCCAATTAAAAAACTCCAGAAAATAAAGAAAATGTGGTCAAATATATAACATATTTAACATAACTAAAGATAACCAATTTAACATAACATAGTTGTTTTTGTCTTTTCCAGCTTTCCTAAATGGCTTTGGAGTTTTCAGAGAGTCAGCTTGGACATATGGTGTTGGACCTATGGTGTTGGACCTATGGTGTTGGACATATGGTGTTGGACATTTATTTTATTTTATTTGTTTTGTATTTTCAAGTGTTATTCTAAAGAAATTAAATAACAATATAAGGACTAACAAATATTCGATATTGTATAAATAATTATAATGCATTTTTTTTACTGTATTAAATATTTTTTCCTTGCAAAAACAGAAATTTTGTTTTATATAATAAAGTTAATAAACATACTGGTTTTCTATTTAACATTTTGCGTTCAGACTGTTATTTTTTAAATTTAGAAAAAAAAATTTATATGTAAAATAAAAATTAGTGTTAATGACTATACTATATCATTTTATTAACGTTATATAAGATGTCTTTGCCCTATTTTAAGTTACATAAAATAATTTCCTGACATTACATTTACTCCAACTTGAATTGGATTTCTTGCTGGATAAATCTATTTGATAATAGTATTGTGCACTGATCTGTCTCCTTCAGTTAATGCCTTTATTCTTAAATTATTATTCTGAACAAAAAAACTAACAATAGTATTCATAAAAAATGGCAGCATATTAATTGAATTTACAATAATGTTGCTGCAGTTTGTTATATTAAATATCACACAATTGTTCAAAAAGTTTTTGAATTTTTTAAATGAAGTTAAAAGCAGGCTAATCTGCTATAAATATTGAAAACAACCCATTACATACATAAAAGTAAATAATTCAATAATGCAACTCCACTTTTGATCAAGATTTGATTCATCAAGACAATATCTACAAGTTGAGATAGATGATATAATGTAATATTAATTGCACCATGTTCCAATCACCGTGTTAATCTAAATTTATAACATAGTTTTTTTTAGTTGGAGCTTTGAGTTTAGATAGTATAGTGTAGCCGAGTGGTGGCTAAGTTAAATAATAATAATAATGAAGTCTAAGTCACTTTGTAAAGGATAACAAACAGTTTATTTCTGAATTACAAGAATACACGGTGAACAAGTCCCTCCGCACTCTACGCTACCTCACACAGACCAGGGTCAGCGTGTTACTGGCCCACCGGTGTGTCCCCGCTCATCACGGGAATGACCTCGTGCAGTAAACCCGGGTAGTTGGTCAGTCGCTCTGTGTGAACTGCAGTCACGTCGAGGGCTGGAGTACACCTGCACTGACCCGTGAAGGTCACTAAAGCGAACTGCTGAGGTCAACTCTAGCAGACGGCTACAGTTTCCCAGTCCCTTGAATGCCAGCGCCCTCACTGGTCAATAAATATTGTTTTGCCGAAGCAAACAAAGAAAAAAACATCACACATAATGAAAAAATATGCCTGGTCATAATCTTAAACCTTTACTTAACACAATAGTATATAAACTTGCATTTCATGATCAGGAACAGCTTAACTATAATATACAATCTGTCATGTCAAATGTGGTTATACATTTTAAATGTGACGCTATGTATCTACAGAATAATGTTAAGTCTCTCCATTGCTGCCTGACTTTCATCTTTTGCTGATCGACAAGACTAAGATATCATTGTTACTATAATATGAGTGTAAGTGTAATGCATATTCTTCGTCTATAATATAAGATTATTTTTTTTTCATCAATTTTGGTAGTAAGTAAAAAATGTAGTGATAAAAAAACACATGAACTTTGCTAGTAAACACAAGAATGCAGTGGTCTAAAGTTAAAAACTAGCTTAATAATTAAATAAATTATTTTAAAAGTCTTTTTTTAAAAAGCACATGCTTTTATTTACATATAGAACGTGCACTAAAAAGAAGAAAATACAAAAATTAAATTCAATCCGTGAAACTATCGAGTGCACATAAAAGCGTGGGGCGCCCATCACAACTCATTTCTTATTGCAACTACCATTTTTCATATAGATATATTTTTCTAATTAATATGATATTAGCATGTATATGATCAAAGTTGTGAAACTTTAAATGTTTATTAGTATTCATATACATTTGTATTTATGTCTCGCAGCCTTGTACATGATAGTGCATGTCACGAGACCAAAAGTACGTCAGTGAGATTCCCCACACCCTATACCCCCCCCCCACACCTCCGACTATATTTCGCGTAGCTGTAACTTCTGCACATGTAGTTTGTGTCCACTCTTTCCTCCATTTGCTTGCACTATCTATGAGCAAATCTATGGCGTATGCTACCCCACGAGTCGTATCTAATAAAAATATTGCTTAACTATAAAAATTAATATAATTGTATTTATGTTTCGCAGCCTTGTACATGATAGCGCATGTCACGAGACCGCAAATACGTCAGCAAGATTCCCCACGCCCCCCCCCCTTTTTCGACTATATTTCGCGAAGTTTTAATTTTCTAGCGTGTAGTTTGTGTCCGCTCTATCCTCCCTTTCATTGCACTATCTATGAGCAAATCTATGGCGTATGCTACACCACGGGTCATATCTAATTAAAAAATATTGCTTAACTATAAAAATTTATATGAAATAGCCATAATTTGCAGAGAACACAATATATTTAGGAATTAATAAAACCATTTGGGAGGTGCATTCAAATTGAGTTTCCCGCCAGTGACGCACTACAAAGCACCGGTACTAATATATTTACTCATAATTTTTTTTAACAACACAGAAAATAGTCGATTAATTAGAAAATATTAATTAATTTATTTAAATCCACCAACACGTATCTTAAAATGTATGAGCCATAACATTCAAAATGTGTCTTATATAAATGTTTCATTGTGTATAAATTATTAATTTGCATAGTGTATAAAGTTCGAAAGAAAACATATTATTAAAAGTCGTTTTCTTTGTAAAAAAATATTACAACTATGAACTTTATTTAATGACAATTATATTTGTATGTGTCTTACAGTCTTTGTTACCACGATTATTGCACTTAGTTCTTGTGAAGGCATTCTAATATAAAAAAAAATAAAAAAAATAAATTAAAAAAAAACTAATATTTATACAAGTGGCACGCCACTTGACTTCGATCTCTTCCACAAGAGATAACATTTCAATGAATTGCTAAGATTCCCCCCCCCCACCAGTATAGACTTAGTTCCATTTAAAAATTTCCTGTCAACAGTTCATTTTGGTTATTATATATATAAAATATATATTATATATAAATGAGGAGAACAGACGGCGTTCTATTTTATCTGAGTGGCATGCCACTTGACTTCGATCCCTATAATAAGGGATAAAATGTCAATGAATGTCAAGCTTTCCTCTAGTCCCGTTGTCCTTAGTTCAGACTAGTTATAGATCTTAGAACTATTGAACAATGTGTACATTTATAGGGAAAAAATTGCTTATTACCTTTGTCTTTAACTTTATTGTTTACATAGCTATTTATAATTTCAGCTGTTCTCTCATGGTGACAATAATATGGATGTCGCTACAAAATTTGTTATATGATATTAATTTAGTTTAATTTTGGTTAAAAGTTTACTACCTATAAAAATATTTTTAAAAAAGATTTTTTTCTAATGTTGCTTTTAGATGTGTTTCGTAAAATATCTATGACATTTTTATTATTGAGATAAATAAAGGGTGTCGTAGTAAATATTACTTAACGATTGATTTAATAAACATTTAAATTACTAAAATATGATTTATCCTAGTGGCACGCCACTTGAAATCGATCCCTATAATTAGGGATACAATGTCAATGAAAGAGTAGGATTCTCCAAACTCGATAAGCCTTTATTTAATTTTAAAAACTGATTTCATTGTACATAGTATAATAATTTGACTTGCTTCTCGAAAATAATAACATTAATTAGCATTTCATTATGAGCCATATATTTGTTATTTACGTGGCTACAAACGTATGATTAATTAATTTTTTTTCAAAATTCGACACTTTATAAATAAAGCAAGTTATCAAGACCACACATTACTTGAATCAAAAAATTTTCTCTGTATTTAGCTATGTTTTCTAAGTAAAAAATTGTGTCGACTTTTAAAATTTTATTAAAAGTGGCACGCCACTTGACTTCGATCCCTACATTTAGGGATACAATGTCACCAATTTGCTAGCATTCTCCTGCTGCTGGTTTACAGAGACTAATAAGTACGCTTGACCAAGTTCAGGCTATTCATATATTAATATAGTTCTTAAACTTTGTTAATTCTGTATGATAACATAATAACCATTAGTATCTGCTACTTTTAGGATTGTCTGGTGTTACTGAAATGTTTATAATGGTATTTGATGCGTCACAATAATATGGATATTTTCTTACATATTTATTTATATCTATATTGATGAAACTTTGTGTATATAATATATATATACATATATATATCCTATATAATAAAAGGCAATGTTCTGAAAAGAAGGCATTCTATTTTATACAAGTGACACGCCACTTGCCTTCGAACCCTATAAACTTGGGATACAATGTCAATAAATTGCTAAGCATTTCCATATCGACGTTGACCTAAAATGAGGTTATTTAGAGATATTACGTTTATAAAATGAGTACATACATTGGAAAAACAAAAATTGCATATTAACATTGTCTTTGTTGTTTACATAGCTACATAATTTCTAATTGTAGGATTCTGTCATTGTGACAATAATATGTATGTTCTTATAAAATATATTATACGGATACAGGGCCTGTCTTAGCAATGGCTGGGCCCTATGCGGCGTAGTATGTGAAACGGATTGCACTGGGCCCACTGTGGGTCGGGATACGGAATTAAAAAGGATAATAATTGAAATTTGAGATAGGTGAGGCCTAGGACAGAACGGGGCCCGTTGCGGACAAATAGGTTGTAGTGGCCTTAGGCCGACCCTTTATAGATATTATTTTGAACCCTCGTTTCATAGCTTACTTCTTAAAATATTATTTTAAAAAGCATTTTAAAAAAATTGTTTCGAAAGATATATTTATACGTTTAATCTATATATATATATATAAATGAAATTATGTCAGTGTATATGTATGTGGGTGTGTGTTTGTGTGTGTGTGTGTGTGTGCTTGTCCGTTATAACAGACTAAACCATTCATACGATCGTCAGGAAATTTTTTGAGACTGTTAAGCACGCTCCCGGGATGGTAACTGGCAACTCTTTTTCCCAACTTGACACTCATGGGGCGCTGGGGGACCATAATGTCATTTTTTGCTTATATGAGCTATCAATAAAAAACTAGTTTAAGTGCTTAAGGGAACCATTAGTACACTTGAGATTGGTATATTTATATAACTTTAAAGATGTCAAAGGAACTATTGGTACACATTAAATTCGTATATTTATATAACGTTATAGAAGTCAAGGGAACTATTAGTACACATGATCCTACATGTGGAAGAAATCAGTAGCCCCGAGCCTTGTGATCTTTATGGGTCTTCCCGGAAGGCCCTCTCAGCTATCTGGCCCCCAAAGGGACGTAACCCCACCGAAAGCGGTCGCTTCTGAAGCGGCCATCTGGGCATCCAGGACAGACAGTCGAGAATGCCTCCCAATGTATTTGACCTCACAAGGAGGGGTGGAATTCCTTACTACAACCAGCTACCACTTTGGCGCCACCCCAGCAAAGCACACGAGTCTCAATGGTTAGGACCGCCGTTAAGCGGGGTATCATCAATTACCTACCTAGGGTGTGACCCCCACTGGAAGGTTTCCTCAGAGCTGGCGTCCGCTGCTTTCTTCGCGGTTTCTTTTGCTAATCCGTGCTGGCGCTCCTGGTCCTGAACCGGATCCGCTCTATAGCGTTGCTAGTAAAATGAGGATGACGAATTGGTCGCTTCGGACTAACCCGACCCTCAACAGGTACTTTGGTTTTCATCATAGGCATTGCATCTAGATGCTTGCCTAAGATCCGTACAGAGACTGTAATAATATGTGATTAGCAACTAACACCTAACATAACGGACTTCAGTATTGCTTGCCAGGAGTTATCAGTTTCGGGTCGCGGTAGAGGCCACCCATTCTCGACAGAATAGTACACATGAAATTCATATCTTTTTAAATTCTTAAATTTATAGACGTTAAGAAAACTATTAGTACACAAGAGATTCGTATCTTTATATAACTTTATAGAATTATTAGTATACATGCGATTTAGGGCTGCGGAAATTAACGATTAATTTCTCGATTAATCGTTCCAATTTTTAACGATAAAATTATTTTTAACGATTAATCGACCATTCACTTACAACTTATTGGAAGTCAAAAACTAAAACTAAAAATAATTTTAAAAAATAGCTGCCGATAAATAATAACACATTTACAAACGATTACTCGAACATTTTGGTATTAAACTATTGACTGACGAGAATGTTCAAAATGTTGATAAAGTTTATTTATAAACATGCGTTACAAAATGGAGATGAAAGTTCCTGAATCCATTAAACTTTTACAATGGTGGAAATTTTATGAACACCGATATCCGATAATGTCATTCCTTGACAAGACCGTTTTGTGCATACCAGTTACCTCAGTTACATGTCCATGTGAATGATTGTTCAGCTCGGCTGGTTATATCGTCAAATAGACCCGCTAATCACTTGAATCAAATAATGTCAACACACTTTTCTTTTTGTGTAGTTGGTTAAAAGATGACATATTTGAGGGGATCTAAGTTTTTGTGACGTCATATTAGAGACGAGTCTAAGTTTATTTGACGATGGTTAAATGGGGGAGTGGAAAAATCATCAAAAATCGCTTGACGTCATTTATCGACGGCCCCTTATTTCTAGTTAGCCAAAACCGTATATCGAAAAAACACACTAAGTTCAAAATTGAGCTCTCAGGGTAATTCTTGTGGGGAAAAAGGAGAGAGGGAGAGAGAGAGAAAACATGATCATAATAGTCTGCTACTTTATTGTTTCCTTTTAAAGGTAGATATTGATTACAAAGTGTCAACTCTCTGCAAACAACTTCTTGTTTGACTCATGCCCATCCTATCTTACTGAACTTGTCTCTGTCTACTTACCCACACTTCAAACTGCGCTCCTCTACAGACACACAGACAATAATAGTTTCTCTGTTCCTAAGACACACAGACAATACTATTTTATCTGTTCCTAAGACACACAGACAATAATATTTTCTTAAATCCTAAGACAAACACTTAAATATTTGTCGAACGTTCTTTTTTTAGTTTCGTATGCCCCCGAACAATGTAATTATCTAAAATTATACATTTGCAGTATTACTACTACAAAGGTGTGCTTTAATAACACATCTCTTCAAAATTTATCTTCAAAAATAAACACATAACAAATATGACTAATTATCGAATACTAAATGATAAACTTAGCTTATGTGCACTAATATGTAATTATATGTTGTTATTTGTTGTAGATAGGATATGGATGTTATACAATGAATGTATTTTAAAATATAAGAGTTTTACCAACTGTATGTGAAGCTATGTGGGCCCAGCTGTTACATGCATATCAAATTGTTTATATTATTATTATAACCCTTGCGGGTAAAGTAGTCACTTTTACTCGGCATTTCCTTGAGATAAGATCATCAACTTCTCTCATACGTCATTTACGTAATACGTCATTCAAAGCCTCGTGAAAAAAATGAACTATTATTGAAGTAATAGATAGGGTCAAGGCCGTACCCAGACTTTTTTAAGGGGGGTTCGCAAACTTGTCGCGAAGGCATTTCATGTTCAGATTAGACATGCCTCTCATAACGAGCACATCTCATACCGAGTTTTTCTCATAACGAGCAATATTTTTGTGGAAAAATTTGCACCCTTAACGAGCGAATGTTCGCATAACGAGTGACGCAGAAAGGGAAACTCCCCTTTTCCTGGAAATTCATTAGTGAGCCGGCACTTCCACATTGATGTATTATTATGTATTAAGCACTCGGTCTGTTAGCGTATTGTTTTACGTGTGTGATCAACCGATTTTACAAATTTTGTATTAAGACAGTATTTGTAATTTTTTTATGTGCAAAGTTTAATAAACTGATAAGTTATCTCCGGAAAAAAAACACAAGAAGACAGTCCTAAGGGAGGAAAAAATGAACTGTTGAAATACTGTTGAAATAGAATGAGAAACTGGTGTGTGGTAACAAAAAACAAGGCTAGGGATAGAATGAGATACTGTTGTGTGGTAACAAGAAACAAGGCTAGGGATAGAATGAGATACTGTTGTATGGTAACAAGAAACCAGGCTAGGGATAGAAAAGAGATACTGGTGTGTGGTAACAAAAAACAAGGCTAGGGATAGAATGAGATACTGTTGTGTGGTAACAAGAAACCAGGCTAGGGATAGAATGAGATACTGTTGTGTGGTAACAAGAAACCAGGCTAGGGATAGAATGATATACTGTTGTGTGGTAACAAGAAACCAGGCTAGGGATAGAATGAGATACTGTTGTGTGGTAACAAGAAACCAGGCTAGGGATAGAATGAGATACTGTTGTGTGGTAACAAGAAACCAGACTAGGTATAGAATGAGATACTGTTGTGTGGTAACAAGAAACCAGGCTAGGGATAGAATGAGATACTGTTGTGTGGTAACAAGAAACCAGGCTAGTGATAGAATGAGATACTGGTGTGTGGTAACAAGAAACCAGGCTAGGGATAGAATGAGATACTGTTGTGTGGTAACAAGAAACCAGGCTAGGGATAGAATGAGATACTGTTGTGTGGAAACAAGAAACAAGGCTAGGGATAGAATGAGATACTGTTGTGTGGTAACAAGAAACAAGGCTTGGGATAGAATGAGATACTGTTGTGTGGTAACAAGAAACAAGGCTTGGGATAGAATGAGATACTGTTGTGTGGTAACAAGAAACCAGGCTAGGGATAGAATGAGATACTGTTGTGTGGTAACAAGAAACCAGGCTAGGGATAGAATGAGATACTGTTGTGTGGTAACAAGAAACCAGGCTAGGGATAGAATGAGATAATGTTGTGTGGTAACATGAAACCAGGCTAGGGATAGAATGAGATACAGTTGTGTGGTAACAAGAAACAAGGCTAGGGATAGAATGAGATACTGGTGTGTGGTAACAAGAAACCAGGCAAGGGATAGAGTGAGATACTGGTGTGTGGTAACAAGAAACCAGGCTAGGGATAGAATGAGATATTGTTGTGTGGTAACAAGAAACCAGGCTAGGTATAGAATGAGATACTGTTGTGTGGTAACAAGAAGCCAGGCTAGGGATAGAATTAGATACTGTTGTGTGGTAACAAGAAACCAGGCTAGGGATAGAATGAGATACTGTTGTGTGGTAACAAGAAACCAGACTAGGGATAGAATTAGATACTTTTGTGTGGTAACAAAAAAACCAGGCTAGGGATAGAATGAGATACTGTTGTGTGGTAACAAGAAACATCGATTCATTTCATGTGGCGGCCCAGCAAATATGATGAGAGTGGTCATCGTCGATCACGACGGACGAACAACAACAACAACAACAACAAAAAACCAGGCTAGGGATAGAATGAGATACTGTTGTGTGGTAACAAGAAACCAGACTATAGATAGAATGAGATACTGTTGTGTGGTAACAAGAAACCAGGCTAGGGATAGAATGAGATACTGTTGTGGGGTAACAAGAAACCAGGCTAGGGATAGAATGAGATACTGTTGTGTGGTAACAAGAAACCAGGCTAGGGATATAATGAGATACTGTTGTGTGGTAACAAGAAACCAGGCTAGGGATAGAATGAGATACTGTTGTGTGGTAACAAGAAACCAGGCTAGGGATATAATGAGATACTGTTGTGTGGTAACAAGAAACCAGGCTAGGGATAGAATGAGATACTGTTGTGTGGTAACAAGAAACCAGGCTAGGGATATAATGAGATACTGTTGTGTGGTAACAAGAAACCAGGCTAGTGATAGAGTGAGATACTGTTGTGTGGTAACAAGAAACCAGGCTAGGGATAGAATGAGATACTGTTGTGTGGTAACAAGAAACCAGGCTAGGTATAGAATGAGATACTGTTGTGTGGTAACAAGAAGCCAGGCTAGGGATAGAATTAGATACTGTTGTGTGGTAACAAGAAACCAGGCTAGGAATAGAATGAGATACTGTTGTGTGGTAATAAGATACCAGGCTAGGGATAGAATGAGATATTGTTGTGTGGTAACAAGAAACCAGGCTAGGGATAGAATGAGATTATGTTGTGTGGTAACAAGAAACCAGGCTAGGTATAGAATGAGATACTGTTGTGTGGTAACAAGAAGCCAGTCTAGGGATAGAATTAGATACTTTTGTGTGGTAACAAAAAAACCAGGCTAGGGATAGAATGAGATTATGTTGTGTGGTAACAAGAAACATCGATTCATTTCATGTGGCGGCCCAGCAAATATGATGAGAGTGGTCATCGTCGATCACGACGGACGAACAACAACAACAACAACAACAACAACAAAAAACCAGGCTATGGATAGAATGAGATACTGTTGTGTGGTAACAAGAAACCAGACTAGGTATAGAATGAGATACTGTTGTGTGGTAACAAGAAACCAGACTAGGTATAGAATGAGATTCTGTTGTGTGGTAACAAGAAACAAGGCTTGGGATAGAATGAGATACTGTTGTGTGGTAACAAGAAACCAGACTAGGTATAGAATGAGATACTGTTGTGTGGTAACAAGAAACCAGGCTAGTGATAGAATGAGATACTGTTGTGTGGTAACAAGAAACAAGGCTAGGGATAGAATGAGATACTTTAGTTTGCTACGTCTATATATCTTTCACTTTTAAGGACCATACATTAAATTTTTTGACATCGCGGTCCCACTGTGTGTCAGTTCTCGTACTAAGGCTCGGCAACTAAGCGAATTTTTAAAAAATCGTTTATCAGCTTAACTCCTCTAATAGGGTTGACGTGTATTATATTTATATACCGGAATAATCAGAAGACGCTTTGATGTCCCTCATGTGTTTTCTCTCGTATTCTGCCTTAACACAAGAAAACATTAACGCCTGGTAATTATTTTATACCGACTAATTAAAGTTACGGTTAACCTGTTTTCATAAAATATGACCGTTCCCAATCTTAGTACCAGTTCTATGTTAACAACTTTAATAAAAACTGTTCTTTTATTCATGTAATTGTAGTGGATTTACACAAATTCTTAACTACATTGACATATGGATCCCAAAAAAATTTGCCATAGGTATCCGGCCACACCATAGTTTGTTTTAAATAACAACGCAAAATAATTAAACAATAAGGCACAACTTTTTACTATTATAATATATACTTTAAATACTTGAAAACATCTTTTAAATATGCAATGGCCACAGTTAAATTATATGGCACATTACTTAAATTGTAGGTCACATCAATTAACTTCTATGATACATGATTTTAATATATAGATACATAGTTTGCATAATAGGACACCTCATTTAATTACTAGAACACTGTATGCCAATACAAATACACATTATTTATTGTATACATATAATTAGAGACTGAAGAAATATACATATAAAACTAGGTCACGTGTGACAAAAGGATTACAGTAAATCACTTACAGCTGAACTGATTACTTTAATTCAATAATTAACCAGCAAGCTGTAAGTAAAAGTTATTACTATGAGAATTATAATTTTTTTAAAAGATAATAAAAATCCATTGATACTGTGCTCCATGTGTCATTCCTTTATATTTATACAATAGTAGATACACTAATTTGCCTTGTCTAGAATGTTATTTTTTTTAAAAATAGAGTTGTAGAAGCAATTTAGCAATACATTGATATTGTTAGTAATACATTGATATGGTTAGCAGTACATTGATAGTGTATCTCTAATTTAAGAGATCTAAATCAAGTGGCATGCTTTTGTAACAAAGTGTGCGTACAGCGAGTGACCACTAAAATAAGATAGAATATGAATTAATTTTACATAGGAATATATAATTTCCTTGGTTTCATTAGATGTAAATAAATTGAAAATTAAAATTTGATTTTTTTACATAAATACTTAATTTTTATAAATCCATTTTAAAATATAAAATTCAATGTTTTGATTAATCAGCTTACAAAAAATGTCTCATGTAACTTTTAATTACATGTTAATATAAATTTAAACTAACAATCATACATTTAATTAATATTACACTTTAATTTTCTTAAACATTACATTAACATCGGTGCTGTATCGTGCAGCGCTGACAAGAAATATTATTTTAAATGCACGTCTACTATGGTAATATTACGTCATTAAAAATTATATGTATTGCTTTTACAGAGTGGAATAATATATTCTTCATTGATATAATTATTATGAGTTGTCAGGTTTGGAAAGACATTGGCTAACATGATCTTACATTTCTCTCTGTTGTTATCTGTTTCAAGGAAGACGTTATTGTTTACACTTTTGTTTGTAGACCATTCAGTCAGGCGCTTCACGCATGTTGTTTTCTGTCTTCATCTGTTTCCCCTACAATATATCTTTCAACATAAAGACAAGCTTCCTATTCAATATTTCTATATACAATGTTATAATTTCATTTTTTCTGTTCCTAATAGTTTTTATGATTGATCTTGGGGCACATGATGTTTTTAACAACTCAGTACAGTGTACCTTGATGTTAAGTACCTTAATAATGGTTTGAGAATCTCATTCAGTTTAGAACCATTGGGGGATAGGGGTTTAGACGCTGACCTTGAGTGGACAAAGATTTTGGAATAATCTGATGAGTCATGGATAATTTATTAGGACGCTACAACTACTTAAGTCACATGTGATCACGTGTCAGGTGCCTGATGACGCCTGAATGTATGCATGCGAGCACGTGCAAAGGAATTGGTACATGAGGGCTGACCAATCAAATTAAGAGTTGCACGCTGACCCATGCCACCCAGTTGAATAGCCAATAATAACGGCTCGGAATCTAGGACAGCGGGTCGCCACCCACGCGGTGAGCAGCCCAATATATACCCCAGCAAAACCCTAAGGCGTCCTCTCTCTCTCAGAAGATCACAGTCACAGACCACCATAAGATTGAGTTCTGAGGTGTTAGACTGTTCGATTAGAGGAGCCTAGCTGAGAAGTTTGTTCCCAGGTTGAGTACTTAGTAATAGCAGTTGAAATGTGTTTTGTATATAGTTAAATGTTTTTATCCTTAACTATATTGATTATTGATTGTTAGTTAAGGTATGCACTATTTTTATTGTTCCCAGCTAGTATAGTAGGTCATAGCGGAGAATAGCGGTTAGGCAAGCTAGCCTAGAGCTGAGTACCAGACGTGCTAGGCAAAAGTGGGAAGACGACCCTGAGCCGGACGAGAAGATACTGTAGTAACATTGGAGCCAGCTGTCAGTCATTGAGTAACTGAGGGGCGTGGTGTTGATCGGCCTATCAGACGATGTGTGGGTTAAGCATCGCTGACCAGTGAGGCGGAACACTGACTGATCCCGTTACCTGAGACAGTGTGTGAGGTCGGCAGGTATATAGCGGAGCTGAGCCGAATCAAGGGATGTAGTATCCAATTGTGAACATACCTTTATTTAGATATTTTGTACCTGAATTATTATTGTGTACATTTTACATATTTATACCCTATTCATTTTGTATATATATATATTTATTTAATGTATTAAATATTATCTCTTTTGTATAAAGAGGTGTTGTGCGTCATTATTTGTATGTGTTTAGATATAGTAGTATTTATACGTAGTTGTGTAGTTCTAACTTGTACTTACGTATTGTAGTACTGGGGGCTAGAGCCATTAATGAATATTACTCCTAGACAATAGAGCCAAAATACTTAACAGTGGGGGCTGTTGAAAACAGTGCTGTTAAGTTACTCAACAGTGGGAGCTCGTCCTAAGTCAAATTTTTTAGGGCTTGTGGACCTTAGGGACTATTATCGTAACTATTATTGTTAGTTGAATTGTAACATTATAATTTATTTTATTACATGATAAGTTTGGATGGTTTGAAATATTTTTTATTCATCTATTAATTCATGTTCACATTTTTAAAATTCAGAACAAACACTGAAAACACTGTTGTGAGTGAGGCTAGAGGTGCCAATATTACGTAACACGACCAACAGCAGACGGACCAGGACCCAGCAGGTTCAAGAGTTCAACCTCGCTCAGGGCCACGAGCGTTAGGCAAACAGGGGAAACAATTAAGAAGGAAAGGTAAGGAAAGTTTGTTATTGTCCGTACTGTTTACAATTTAGCAGAGCCACTTATATTTTGCTTAGTTCTTAGAATAGTACTATGTGTTATATGTTTATGTTTAGAATGTTCAAGAGTAATGTAATCTGAGTTCGTATGCCCGTAAGAACGATAAAGTAATTTCGTTGGGGACTCCTATTACATTTTTTCTCGACTTACTAGTAATATATAGGTTAGTATATTTTAGCATTTTGTTGAGTCTTGTTTTGTAACGTATTGTTATTTAATTTTCTGTTTTCAAAGTCTTTTGAAACTCTTTTAGAAATGTCTTTTCTTCCGACATTGTCAATGTTGCATCTAGGTAAATCTGTAGAAGATTTTAAATATGAAGCCACAGAAATGGGTTTCAATGAGGTAGAAATTGAAATTTTTATTCAAGAAGAATCAGTAAGACAACACTTTGAGAAGGAAATATCGAGGTTAATAGAGAAAAGAAACAAGTTGCTGGATGAAAGAAATACAGTACTAACAGAGATTCATAAAAAACTAATGACTAGAATGGATACGTTTCGAAGGAAAATAAGAGAAGAAAAATTGTCATTGGAAGAAATTTTGCTGCTAAAAGAAGAAATACAGAAGGAAGAAATACATAGTGAAGAACAAACTAGGTTAGGTGAACAAAAAGAACAAAATATTCTTATGACACTAAAGTCAATAAAGCTAGAAATAGATGAAAAAGAGCGTAAACTCGAATTCGAATTAGCTAAGATTTCAGAGGACGTTACTACCAAATGGTTAGTAAACAAAGACAAGAAGAACCTGTTAACAGTTAACAATGAAACTAAGGAAGAAATGTTGACCTTGGCCAATAACGATGACCAAACTGGGTCAAATGTCATTAAGAAAGAGAGGCACGCTAACAGATCTACAAGTGACAAGGTCACGCTTTTACTTCAGACAAAGGCGTTAGACGTTGTTACACAAACAAAGACAGACAACACCAACTCAAGGTTACCCGCAGCGAGGGGAGATGACGGTAGGGCAGAAGCGGTGGACATCAAAGACAAACGGCTCAGGCAAGCCACGGCCAGCGTGAAGATGAGCAAGTCGGAGGGGGGTCAAGGTGAAGTAACCGTGACCGATGGAGCAACTTCGCGTCTTTGTGAGAAGGGCAAACAAAGCGCGCAACAGTTAATGGGAGCGACCGTTACGGTTAACGTAACACAAGAAAGGGAAGTGACCACAGTGAGTGACGCTTCGCCGAAGGTCATCACATGTAAGGATCACGTGAGGGATATATACAAATCAGATATGACCATTGATGAGTCAAGTTGGTCAAATGTGGGAAGAGAATTTAGTATATCAAAACAAGAGTGTCTTGTTGTAAAGGATAAATGCTTAGGCATTGATGAAATGGTAAGAAATGAGTTTATAGCAGAAAGCCACGAGAATGTTGACTTTCTTGATAAATGTATTAGTCTAAAACAGACTAAAACTGATGTTGGTATGACTAGTAGGAAAAGACAGATCCAGCAGTTAAGAGATGTGAATATTAAATATGAGAGGGTGAGTAAGTTCAATTTGAGTTACAATTTTGTGCCGCCCGCAGTACTTATGAAGTTGCAAGTCAGACGTACAGTAGCCACAATGGACCATAGGCTAACAGGTAAGCCAACTGTTAGATATGGGTGGCCTGTTAATTGTAAGAGTATGCTGACATGGAAAACTTTTCTTCTAGAAACGATTTCGCATTATAAAGTTCATAAATTTTTTTCTCCAAGTATAGATATGCCTCGAACGGGGATAGGCACATTTTGTCTAAGAGCAGGGGAGAAAACTCTTGAACTTGTAAGTATCTGACGGTACGACATTACTGAACTGGACTGGTGATAAACTTGATAAGACTATGGACTGATCTAGAATATGATTTTGTTTTGAGCTTTAAAAAGTATAATTTTGTTTATGATTTTTTGAACATTTGGACTTTGCATTTATTATTTTGTTTTAACTTTAAAGATTTGATTTTGTTTTCAGTGCTGAAAATATTAACTTAGCATTTATGATTTGTTTATGGACAATATGGACTTATGATTTTATGAGGTTTAGAAATATGATTGGAGTACTATTACTAGTAGTATTATACTCATCTATTTTTTTGAATACTTTGAACTCTCGTTATTTGGAGAATCTTTTTGTTTAATAAGCACATTGATATTTGATAAATGATTTGTGTGCACTTTAAAACCTATGTATTTGTTATACTTTTAAAACTTATTTGTTTTTCAGGAAATTTGGCTTTAGTTTAGTTACTTTGTGGAAGTTTGATAACTGATATGTGGTAAACACCTCGAATTTAATTGTGTTTAAAATGAGGTCAATACTTTGTTATTTTTCAGGACCATTTTTTCTTTGCTAATTTGGATGCTTTGAAAATGTAGATGGATATTTCTGCATATTATGAACATAGTTATTTTGCAGGATTGTTTTGTTTATTGGATTGTTAGCACTACAATGTGTTTTGATACTTTAAAACTTTGCTTGTGTTTCAGAATTTTTGCTTTACTGAAATTGTCACTGAACGTTTGTGAGTTAATATAAACATATTGTTTATCATGCTTGATGATTTTGATTATGTTTACTCATTTGTATTATGGTTACATTTTATGAACATGCTTTGAGTTTTGTATAAGAGCTATGTACTTAAGGAAGATGATTGTAAAGAAATAGAATGTGTACTAATTTTTATGATTGCTATGAGCTCTCATGTTTTGTTAATTGGAAAAAGATGTCATCTGTCATTGCTATACAATGTTTATCATGTAGTTTTTTTATTACGAGAGTACTTATTGATGTTTCAAATTGATGATTTGACATATTATGATGCATACTTTGAATTTGATGATATTTATAAGTATATGATGCTTTAAAAATGTTTATTGTTTTCTAACCTTGAAAATGAAAGTTTGGATATCAAAATGATTTGTTATATTTTTTCATTGCAGATAAATAGTATAATGTTAAAAATTTTATAACTACTAGTTAAGACTTGATGATTTAGAGAGTTAGTAATGTTGTAATAATTGCCTATATGTATTTGATACACATGATATGTTGCATTGGCATTTTATGAATTTTAGATGTTTGATATTGTCTTGTGTGACATTGAATTGGTTTTGTTAGGATTTATAATCTTTTTGAACTTGCATGATGTTTTCATGACCATATAATTCTAATTACTATGTTGTATTAGAAAATTAGACTTTTTATTACTCAACTTGTAATGTTGTATGTGACAATACAAGTATTGTCAAAGAGTAAGAGGGGGGGAGTAATAAGTACCTTAATAATGGTTTGAGAATCTCATTCAGTTTAGAACCATTGGGGGATAGGGGTTTAGACGCTGACCTTGAGTGGACAAAGATTTTGGAATAATCTGATGAGTCATGGATAATTTATTAGGACGCTACAACTACTTAAGTCACATGTGATCACGTGTCAGGTGCCTGATGACGCCTGAATGTATGCATGCGAGCACGTGCAAAGGAATTGGTACATGAGGGCTGACCAATCAAATTAAGAGTTGCACGCTGACCCATGCCACCCAGTTGAATAGCCAATAATAACGGCTCGGAATCTAGGACAGCGGGTCGCCACCCACGCGGTGAGCAGCCCAATATATACCCCAGCAAAACCCTAAGGCGTCCTCTCTCTCTCAGAAGATCACAGTCACAGACCACCATAAGATTGAGTTCTGAGGTGTTAGACTGTTCGATTAGAGGAGCCTAGCTGAGAAGTTTGTTCCCAGGTTGAGTACTTAGTAATAGCAGTTGAAATGTGTTTTTGTATATAGTTAAATGTTTTTATCCTTAACTATATTGATTATTGATTGTTAGTTAAGGTATGCACTATTTTTATTGTTCCCAGCTAGTATAGTAGGTCATAGCGGAGAATAGCGGTTAGGCAAGCTAGCCTAGAGCTGAGTACCAGACGTGCTAGGCAAAAGTGGGAAGACGACCCTGAGCCGGACGAGAAGATACTGTAGTAACATTGGAGCCAGCTGTCAGTCATTGAGTAACTGAGGGGCGTGGTGTTGATCGGCCTATCAGACGATGTGTGGGTTAAGCATCGCTGACCAGTGAGGCGGAACACTGACTGATCCCGTTACCTGAGACAGTGTGTGAGGTCGGCAGGTATATAGCGGAGCTGAGCCGAATCAAGGGATGTAGTATCCAATTGTGAACATACCTTTATTTAGATATTTTGTACCTGAATTATTATTGTGTACATTTTACATATTTATACCCTATTCATTTTGTATATATATATATTTATTTAATGTATTAAATATTATCTCTTTTGTATAAAGAGGTGTTGTGCGTCATTATTTGTATGTGTTTAGATATAGTAGTATTTATACGTAGTTGTGTAGTTCTAACTTGTACTTACGTATTGTAGTACTGGGGGCTAGAGCCATTAATGAATATTACTCCTAGACAATAGAGCCAAAATACTTAACAGTGGGGGCTGTTGAAAACAGTGCTGTTAAGTTACTCAACACTTGAGATACGAGTGCCCTAACATACGAGTTATTTGAGTTACGAGCAGTCGTGCGAGCGATGTTTTGTTTTGAAATACGAGTGAAATTTGAGATACGAGCACTCTCAAGAACTGACGACCGATGAATTACAAGAGTTACATTCACAGCAACATTCGGGGGTTCTGATTGAAATTGGTTTTGAGGAAGTGCCAGAGGTGGAGGAGGTTAGTGCCAGAGGTGGAGGAGGTTAGTGCCAGAGGTGGAGGAGGTTAGTGCCAGAGGTGGAGGAGGTTAGTGCCAGAGGTGGAGGAGGTTAGTGCCAGAGGTGGAGGAGGTTATCTCTACAAGTGAGATAATAGAGATCTTGGGAATTTAGGAGAGAGTTTCATGGTTCGTTGAAAAGAAACGACACGAGAAAAAAAAACTGCATCGGAGCTATTTAATGACACTTGACTAACTCATTTCTGCAGCATTTTGGAAGGGAGGAAGAATCAAACCTCCTTGAACAGTTTATTTTTCTTCTATCAATCTAATGATTTAAAAAATTTAAACTTTAAAAACATATATTTATAATTTAAAATAACATGGATTGGCTAGCATTTTTTTTTCATTTATTCCCTTTAAAACAATTACATTTTTATATTTCTTTTGAACGTTAATTTTTTTTTGACCTTTTACCAAACACTAACATTAAGCATAAAATAGCATTTACTTTGCGTGTAATACAAAATACAAATATGTAGGCCTATGTACACTTTATAAAACAAGTTTTTTGTGTACTTTACATTCTCTTTTATTATGTTTTTATACAATATTTATCACTTATAAATATATTTTTCTTATTCAAAAACACGTAACAAAAACAATTAGGGGTATCAAATTTATGGGCTGGAACCGACTAATGGCATTTCAATTAATTTCAATGGGGACAATGGCTTTACGAGCAAATTGACATACAAGCACGGTTACGGGACGAATTAAACTCGTATCTCGAGGTATCACAGTATGTTTTTCTTTTCATTTCATGAAGCTCCTTCTATGCAGAAGATAATTGCGTCCACAGACCATGATGGATGATCTGTTGGCAAGTGATGCAACGTTCACAGGCCACGGCTATGAGGGTTCCACCTATTACCCAGCCGCTTATTAACTAGTGTTAGGTACCCATTCGGAGCTAGGTGACTCAGGGACGGCCTAGGCCCGGGAACAAATCCTTGCCTTTACATGGATTCGAACCACCGCGCCCCGCGTTCGACATCCATGCATGAAGAAACTAACATTTGACTTTAAATCTGCTATTGTTATTGTTTCACTTGACTTGTATTACATTCTTTACTGTAAACGTTATATCACTGAGTTGATTCTATTATAGATTGCTCATTTAACACGTATTGATTTAACCAACGAAATGTTACGCCATTCATTACGATTACGTTATTCTGTTATATATAGTTGTTTGGTATAATGTCTGAATATTGTGGAGGACGTAAGAGGGGGATGGGGCGCAGCGTGGAGCACACTGGAGGGGAACATTGACGTGGTTATAGATTGAACAAGGAGATTAGTGAGGTTTTGAATTGGTCATGTGATCAGTTTATTCGTACTGACGACGGATTTTGTTTTTCAAAATAAGAATAATAAAAATTAAAAACGTTACCAGTTTGTTTAAGAAACATATTATTGAGAAGTTTATATATAATTTAATCACCCATATTATGACTTCTATAAATGTTGATCACATATTTCGATACGTCGTACCAAGTAATGATTAAATAATACATTTAATATTTGTGTTAGTAAATATTGTACACAAGTGTCACGCTGCAGTAAGCTTAAATAAATAATATCTCGAGTCTACATGTTAACTTCAGCAATTTTAATATTTCGTATTTATCAAACAAGGAAAAGTTACTTGGGCTTTTGACAAAAAAAAAGTGGCCGCCTTAAGCGCTCTCAGCCGCAGTTAGCGCCGTAGGCTCCCTACAACCCCTATTATAAAATATTATGTGTACATTTCAGCAAGTTTAATATTAGGTATTTATCAAGCAAGGATAAGTTAGTTGGGCTTCTGAAAAAAGTTGGCGCCGTAGTCGCCACGGCGCTCCATCGCAACCTAGTTATTATATAATTCGCTATGTATGTTTCGTAACGCTCTGTAAACAGCCAATAAAAGATTTTAGAAAGCACAGCGCTAAAAAAAGCATTGAAAAAAAATGACTGCACCAAAAATAACTCTTTTTGAACGTCCGCATAAAATTGTTCCTTATGGTAATAAGATTTAATTTTTCTCTCTTTGTCTCTACATTTTCTAATTATTTACTATACGGCTTTCAAACAAAAGGGACAATTACAAAAACTATACTAAACTCACGGTTCCTTTTACCGTGTACATTGAAATATATTTATTTTAAACTTCTGTCATCTGTTATGGGTAATACACAAGTTATAACTGAAAGTAGAATCGCATTAATATAACCTTATATTTCTTGGCCACAACGCTAATAATATAGTTGTAAAAGAAAGTGGAAATGTATACACCTTATAAAAGAGCACGTCATTAAATTACACAGAGTTTTCTAGTAAAAAATATAAATTAAATAAATGTTTTTCAAAAATGTCTTAATAAAATGGGAATGGACCCTGTACACATATAAAACAATTGTCTTTAAATGGTAAAAATGTTTCTTCTCTTCATTCCTCACATTGTTTTCTCAAATTGCTTTTCAGATTTTATTGCATTTTATGAAATATAAAAACAAAATACATATATTTCTGCCTAATTGCCGTTACATTATTTAGTGTTTTTCTTTTAAATTAACTCTTTTGGTCACTCGGCTATAAATCTACATTTCTGTTGATTTTGTTAAAGCAAGCATAAAATCTACACATTTTGACTGAATTTATTGTGTAAAGTTCTTAGAAAAGAATCAAATAATAATTCTTTTTATTATCGTTATAATATGTGTAAGTCAAACTTAACTAATGTCAAGATAAGCTTGTAGCGACACAACAAATGGAGTTATCTATCAAATATAAGGTGTGTTTCGTCATTGTTTGTAACGACTGTTATGTTCTAGTTTCTAATATTGGTAGTACCACAAGACTGGCAAAAACTCAACACCAATCAGGAATATATATAAGTTTAATATCTATCTCTCTACAATGTACGTCTTCTCATTACAACATCTAAGGTGTAACTCTCTATCTTGACTGCCTAATATTTATAAGTTTATTATCTATCTCTCAACAATATACATCTCCTCAAAATAACATCTATGGTGTAACTCTCTATCTTGACCGCCTAATATATAAGTTTACTTTTAATATCTATCTCTCTACAATGTACGTCTTCTCACAACAACATCTATGGTGTAACTCTCTATCTTGACTGTCTAACACTAACTACGTCACATCCCATAACATCATGTCATAATAAAAGTGCTTACAATATAATAACTACCATGCGTCAAATGAATATAAACATTACTGATGGAGAAATCCCCTTTAACCTTTTACATTGACAAAGACCTATGAAGATATTGCCTTAACATGATTAAAACAAATAAGAACTAACAATTCACTAAACATATTTAGCGACATCACGTTGTAACAAAATAAACCTTATTTACATACAGTTACTTAAAAAACTTCTGATATTCATAAATACTCAAAGCCTTCCATGTACTGAAGTCACAAAGGACCAGTGGAATTCTCTACTTTAACCCGCTACAACCCTGTTACCACCCCGGTTCAAAAGTCCTACATAAGATAGTGTACCATCAAAGTGGCCTACCTGAGGGGGCCGGGCATTGTGGACCCTGTGGTCCACCCTTTAAAGCCTGATTTAATGACCAGTTCCCGAGATACGTCATGTAAAAATGTATTCTATTGAAATTAGTTGTATGTCCAAGTATTGGTTTAGTTTAAAAACAAAAGTATAACATTAATCTAAAAGTATTGGTTTAGTTTAAAAACAAAAGTATAACATTAATTTAAAAGTATTGGTTTAGTTTAAAAACAAAAGTATAACATTAATCTAAAAGTATTTGTTTAGTTTAAAAACAAAAGTATAACATAAATCTAAAAATAATGGTTTAGCTTAAAAATAAAAGTATAACATTACTTACATTTTTTAATAAACTTTTCTCGGATTTAAGATTTAAAAATGAGTTTCTTTTAAATATCTATGCAAAATATTACAATTATAAGACAAAATTTTCCATCACTTTAAAACAGTTTGATAACATCTTTTAAATGTTATAGAACATCAGTTAAATACTATGGTACAACACTTACATACTAGGAAACATCAATTAACTTCTGTGATACATGATTTTAATATTATGTTACATACTTGGACACATTCTGTAAATAGTAGGGCACATTTAATTACTAGAACACATTATTCCAATACAAAGAAATATTATATAGTATATGCATACTTAAGATTAAAAATATACTTATATATAAAACTAGGTCACGTGTGACGAAATAATTGCAGTACACCTGAAATAATAACTTTAATAATAACGTTAATAATTAATCAGCAAGCTGTACGTATTTTATGTTTATATGTGAAATATATTTTTTAACAGATTATAAAATCTAATGATACTTTTTCCCTTGTGTCATCCTTTTAAATAACACTAGAAAAATTAATTGCTTTGTCTAGAATTATTTTATACAAAGAGTGATAGAATCAATTTACCAATACCAATACATTCTAATTGTAACTCCAATTTAAGAGTTCGAAAGTAAGTGTCATGCACTTACAAAAACCAATTGTTAAGTTGAATCTAGTGCACGAAAATTGTAGGATATGAATACATTTTAAATAGAAATATTTAATTTCCTAGTTTTCTTTATATGTAAATCAATGGAAAATTAAAATGTGATTTAGTTTCATAAATAATTAATTTGTATAAATCTATTTCAAAACATAAGTTTAATATTTTTGTAACACAGCTTACAAATAAATTGTCTCATATAACTTTTAATTATATTTAAATTTAAGTTTAAACCAAAAACATATACTTTTTTTGTTAACATGGCAATTTAATTTTCTAAAAAATTACATTAACATCGGTGCTGTATCGTGCGGCGCTGACAAGAAATATTAGTTTACTGCATGTCTAATATGATAACATGACGTCATTAAAATGTATTGCTTTTACAGGCTGAAAAATATATTCTTCATTGATATAATTATGATGAGGACCACGGTTTGGAAAGACATTGGCTAACATGACCTTCTATTTCTCTCTGTTGTAAGACGTTAGTGGCCGTCCATAAAGTACGTCACGCTCCAGAGTGGGGGAGGGGTGTAAGAAAGTGTGACAGTTTGTGAAAGGGGGAGAGGGGAGGGGTCCGCCATGTGTGATGTCACGATGTTTTATATTAAATTTTAATAATTTTATTAATTATAAAACAAAATTTGTGTTCGAAAGTGTGACTTACTTGGGGGGGGGGTCTGAGATTTGTGACAGTTTGTGACAGAGGGGGGAGTTAAAAATTGTCAAAAATAGCGTTACGTACTTTATGGATGGCCCTTTATTGCTTTCACTTTTGTTTGTTGACCATTCAGTCAGGCTCTCCACGTATGTTGTTTTATGTCTTCATCTGTCTCCCCTACAATATATCTTTCAACATAAAGATACGCTTCCTATTCAATATTTCGTATATACCATTGTATAATTTCATTTTCCCTTCCCTACAGTTTTTATTAATGATCTTTGGGCACATGCTGTCCTTAACAACTCAGTATTTGTTTTCTTTTCGTTTCATGACATAGTCATAAAGCTTCTTATAAACCACATTTCTACTGTATTAAATGTTTTCCTTGCTTCTTTGTCTATTGTCCAACATTCACACCCTAATAGAAGATCATACCAAAGATATCCTTTCAATATGCGCATTTTGATACATATTTATTAGGGCTGTGGAAATAAACGATTATTAGAATATGAGGATAGGTCGAGAAATGAACATGACAAAACTTATAAGAATATTAGGATAGGTCGAGACATGAACATGACAAAACTGATTAGAACATGAGGATAGGTCGAGACATGAACATGACAAAACTGATTAGAATATGAGGATAGGTCGAGACATGAACATGACAAAACTGATTAGAACATGAGGATAGGTCGAGACATGAACATGACAAAACTGATTAGAGTATGAGGATAGGTTAGTATACTAAATATACATGGTGGTCGAGTGTCATGCGCGCTTGACTGACGTACCGATGGCCACGGGTTGAAATCCATATGAAGGCAGGGATTTCTTCCCGGGGCCAAGGTGACCCTGAGACAACCGAGCATCGGTTGGGTACCCAACACTAGTTAGGGAAACACAATAAAAAAGACGATTGTGAGAATAATAAAACACATTTGTTACACATGCTCATTTTATTATTTGTTTACAGATTCGCAATCTATTTAATAGTTTTTACCTACAATTTATCACATTATGTAACTTTCTATTAGTCTTTATTAAATAAATCGACACGTGACAAAACACTATCTTTCGTCTAGTAAATGTTTTAAGCTGTGGTTAACTTTCATATATTATATCTCGAGTCTCATTGTCATGTAGTAGATGGAGATCTATGTGTTAAAGTCAATATATGGATACGTGTGTATTGTATTTAATTACTGAACTATGAGATACTCGGGGATAAATTACATTGCTATGTACACGTTCTAGAATTGAATTGGTTTATGGAATAATTGAAATACATACTCATTAATAAGTGCTGCCACATTGTTTACAATAAATAAATGTAATTTTGGGTCTAAGAGTACAATTGGGCTTCTTAACTTAATATAGAATACATTTAAATAATAAATCATGTCTGTATGCTTTATAAAATACTAGCAGACCCGACGTGCGTGCAACGATCTCAGTAAAATAAATTCCAAGAAACCAATGAGTTGAACGTTTTAAAAACAATTTTGTCAGAAATCAATAAAGAGCATTAATAATAGAAATGTGCATAAAATCTTCATCTTTTATGACAATATAAAACATTTTTGGGTCCCCGGCCTTGAAGAAATGGACATTAGAAGTTTAGAGCCCTGTAGTATTTTAATTTTGGCTACCAGATTTTTGTATACAAAAATTTGTTTAAGATCCATTCATATCCTCAGTAGCTAACGCATACACTATTTTTATATAGCTCATAGAAGCACAAAACGACATTAAAGGCCCAGGGCAAATTCAATGCAAGATATAAAGTTCACAACACCTGTTTACTTCAGTCTGTATAATAATGGATATATTTGTTATTATTTGTCAAGATCGTGAATACTTCAATGGGAAATAAAACCTTAAACGTTTAAGAAAAAAGTCATTTGGGGCCCCCTAGCCCCGAAGGAAAGGCCAATAGAAGTTCAATGCCCTATATTATTTTAATATTGACTATTAAGTTTTTATATACAACATTTTGTTAAGATCCTTCATTTTACCCAATAGCTAGCGCTTAAAACAATTTTTATATAGCTCATATCAGCAAAAAATGACATTATGGGCAACCGGCGACCCATGAGTGTTAAATTTTATATATATAGATATCAATGACATTTAAGCGGGAAACTATCTCTAATTGGTTAAAAAATTGTTATTCAAAATTAAATTAAATGAAAAAAAATTAGGAATGCGTCATTATTAAAATATTAGTTTATATATATGTTGAAATCATACAGTTCATTGTATCAGTAATATTGTTTTTTATACTCTATATAACGGAAACATAACTTTAAAAAAAGCTATTCAACACTTTGTCAAGAATAAAAAAAGTGAATTCGGAAGGCAGACACGTTCATTTGAGAAAAAACGTATTCCAAATATAAGCTTTACGAATCTCAAGAGTATTAAATAAACCTTATTTGGACTACAACACAATTTCATTTATTGACCTGTTTCGGAATTTAACATTGCATTCTTGTTAAATGATCAGTAAACAAAACATCATTAATAATTTAATCTAACAATTGGCATGCTACCAGCTATATACATAGGAATATTCAGAGAACTTTAATATCTAGACCGAAATACACCACACAAAATATTGGTACCCATTTACACAAACAATTTTTAAAAATTAAAGGGATATAAAACTTTACCGGGACATATAAACGACATCAACTTTATTTTAACATGTTGAATGTTCTGTTCATTGTATCATAGCTTTATTTTAACATGGTAAAGGTTCTGTTCATTGTATCATATGCTAATTTGCGCAATATACCAACATGTATAGCTGCACTCTCATTAAATATTTTGTTAATCGATACGATTTGATTGTGAATGATTGAATGCACGTTTATATAGCAATGAATGTATCTTATTATTATAAGTTCTACAGGGTACAAATAAAATCTTACGAAGTTTCACTTCTTCTCAGAAATCTAATAGCGAAAATTATTTAACATTCCTTTACTGTATTGGGAAGAAAGAAGTCGACTATCACAATGATGTGTACAGGGTACAATGTTATACACGAGCAACGGTACGTACATGTACATGCTCTCTTTTATTTTCTATGTAATATATTTTAAAATGTGTTTCCAGACCTTCGTTTTGAAGATTTTTTTTTAAATTCAATGTTTGTTTTTAAAAGCAAGCATTTTTGACAGAGTATTGAATTTTTATTTAGAAAATGTTTATTGTCAAATTGTGTGATAAAGATATTACCTAAAATCATTTTTTAAAATTATTATCATTTTAACAAAATAAAATAAACAATGCTAAATGTTGTTATTTCCCTTGGCTAATCTAAAAGAAAGGCACAGTTGCTCCAGTGTTTCTTTGTGGAGCAGCTCCCAACAAAAAAACAAAAACAAATATATAAAAAACACTTTAAAAACTAGTCTTATAATCGTAATGCACTAAAAAGTAGAAAATAAATTTAAAATTTACAGTCAGAAGAGACCTTGTGTTCCAAATGTATGACAATGTACAAGTTTAAAATGAGACAGGAACGTTAAATCGTAGGTGAAATCGATTATCTCGTTTTTCTCGTATTTCGCTATGACTATAAGACTAGGGTGCTTGCTAAGTTATGCAGGATATTCACCTGAGCACCCTAGTCTTATAATCATAGCGAAATACGAGAAAATCGAGATTTATAAGTATACAGAGGGGCACATTTATAAGTATATAGAGGGGCACATTTATAAGTATATAGATGGGCACATTTATAAGTATATAGAGGGGCACATTTATTAGTATATAGAGGGGCACATTTTTAAATTTATAGAGTGACCCTTGTAGGTTACTTTTTATTTGTAGGGGCATGTGTTAATAATATCGCCCAATCGTTTTTGCCAAAAATTAAACTAATCACTTAGGTTAAATTTTAAGTTCTATCATTGTGAGTCTACTATTGGAATCATGTAAAATGTGTCTTAAGGACAGACAAATGATCAAACTTAAATCTTAATATAAGATTTGGTAAACTTTGCGAGTCAAACTTTTTAAAAAATATAAACCAGGCAGGCTCATTAAAATAATACAGAAAATTCACTAGTAACTGCATTCGAGGAGTGTAGCAAAAGATTAGTGATTAAAACAACTGCAAATTTTTGTAAGGTGGGAGATTTATTTACCTTTAATAGAACACGCAGTTGTTTAGACTTTCCGGAAGGAAAAGATGGATTGAAAAGATATTATCAAAGTTTTTTAAAGATTACAAACATGAGAATTAAGAACTTCGAGAGAAATAAACTTCTAAACGTAAAATTAAATATAAGTTCAATGCAAGATCAGTAACACATTTTGTGAACATACATATTGATGTGATCATGAGAGAATACTACAATGAGCAGAAATTGTACAGCAATGGAAACAACAAAGACATGAAAATACGCTTTTTTTTTCTCCTTTTAGTGTACTCATTGTATTAACGTTCTAATACTTATAATGATCCGTAAAGGAACGCTAGGTATAGAGAATGCTTGCGATTCTTTATACAATGTATCGTTAATCATAAGGATCGAAGTCAAGTGGCATGCAACTTAGATTACAATAGAACGCACGGGCTGCACATTAACGGTATCACCATCTTGGAATAAAATTAAACAGTCAATTATATTTTAGTTATTAAATAAATTTCATAGTTTTCTAATATTTTTAAATGAAGTTCAATTTTAAGATAAATCATTTTTTGAAACTTTATTTTATATTGCCAATTTGTAATGTTTCTTTAATGAAACATTTGCAAAACACAAAATATTTATATTATTTTTCTTTGATTTAAAATTACCTATTAATGGATTTTATCAATATATACTACAATGTTCTTTTTCTCTTTTAGTTTTGTTATCACAATTTCATGACAAATACATCAGCAGCGGTACTTTGTAGTGCGTCATTAACGGGAAACACAATATCAATGCACGTCAAAATCATGAAATTAATTTAAAATCATAACGTGTTCTCTCCATAATATGCCTATTTCTCCTAGTTTATAGTTAAAGGATATTTTATTGCATGTGCGTATTTGTATAGAGTTATTTGAAAACGCTAAATTGTTAGTACATTTCATGTTGAACATTTGATGGTTGTATTTTCGAAGTAATTTCACAAAAGTAACTTTTAGAAAACAAAACTCTATCAAGACTTATCCATGTACGTAGACTGCATCAATTTAAAAAAAAACACCAGTGATTTACCAGAGTTTTTTTTTAATGATAGCTTTCGTAAATACCAACAGTCTGATGTCATTGACATTATTTTTTCTCACATAAATCATAATATAAATACTCCATTTTTCCTCAATCTCATACATTATTCCACAAGTACGACTTTTGAGACATTGCTTACATTTATTTAAGTCACTTTTACAGAAGTCATAACTTCATATCATTCTGTCTTATTTAACAATAATGATTTGCTTATGACATTATATCTGATACATCAGCAAATCAAAATTGTCATGAAATAAAACAAACCCGTAAAAACAAAGTTTTTGACTATAAATCCCTTATATATGAGACATATTTAACAGCATTGATTATTTTCAAACGTGACAAACATTTACAGACTGAATCTGTCTTAACTCAACTTCTCTTTTCACTCGTGGGGGGGGGGCAAGGTCTTTTCACCGATCGCTGGACCGACCTCAGCGTGACACGTAAAATGTAAACAAAAGCACGCCAGTACACCTGGTTAAAACACGAGATGTGTTCACCGAGTGCTGGCGTAAAGTCAAGTGACCCGTAAAATGTAAACAATATAAAATGTAAACAATAGCGACCGCTACATATAGTTTATATAGATAATTTAAAAATGCATTCATTTGATAACTGTACGTTCGATCGATCTGAAATTTTGATACAATGCATTGTTAGATGACACGGATCAATGTGCAAATTTCAGCTCGATGGTTCTACGGGAAGTGGGTCATTTTTTACTTTTGTTTTTCCGCCCGCCCAAGACAGAGAGAGATGACGACAGAGACGGCGGTGAAGTTAATATAAGGGATTTAATAAAACAAACCCGTAAAAACAAAGTTTTGACTATAAATCCCTTATATATGAGACATAACTAACAGTATTGATTATTTTCAAACGCGACAAACATGTACAGACTGAATCTGTCTTAACTCAACTTTGCTTCATAACCGTGTCGGAGAGGGGAAAAGTCTGGTCACCGATCGCTCGTCCGAGCTCAGCGTGACACTTAGAATGTAAACAAAAGCACGCCGGTACTTCGATGGGTCGCGTCAAAGCGTCAACTCAAACTCTCACGTGGAAAAAAAAACAATAACAAACCGTGAATTTGAATTACATTCGTTATATAAGGATGAACTAAAAATGCATACATTTAATTACTGTACGTTCGATCGATCTGAAATTATGATACGATGCATTGTTACGTGAGACGGGTCCGTGTGCCAAGTTTCAGCTCGATCGGATCATGGGAAGTGGGTCATTTTTGACAAACAGAGAGAGATGACGACAGAACGACAGAGAGACAGAGATGGCGGTGAAGTTAATATAAGGGATTTAAAAATAATGAAAGCTTGCAGATTTTTAATTTTTATTTAGAACTTAAACTAAACAGACAATCAGAAACAAAGTTCTATATTTCTCAGCTCTTGTTATATTTAGAACTTAAAATAAACAGACAATCAGAAACAAAGTTCTATATTTCTCAGCTCTTGTTATATCTTACTTTCAAGTTACATATGATTAATATCTATCAATTTACTTTCATTTAACCCTAACTAACTATAATTACAAAATTGAGTTGTCACATAGAATATGGCTGCGACAAAACCTTTAAATAAAATAAAAAATACACAAACAAATTGAGTAATGAAAACAATAAATTTGAGCTTTATTATTAAACTGATACAACAGTAAAAGTTTGGGCTAATGCCTTCATCAGTACAATTAACGTAAAGTACGTTCAAACGAAGAATAATCTATCTTTGGAATAAATGTAATTCAATAAAACTACACCAATCAGCGGCTAACTTCCAACAAACTTTCCTAAGTAAATTTAACACAAATAGCCCAGTAGAAGAAATTTGGAAAGATATAAAAACAAATCTAAAAACTATAATGGATGAGAATGTTCCAACAAAACTAACATCAAATAAAATTAACAAATGCTGGTTCAATTCTAGATTGAAAAAGCTATGCAAACAAAAAGAGAACTTATTTAAGAAATATAAAGCTACCTATTCATATAGGATACACAAAAAATACTTAAAGATTAAACACTTGACACAAAAACTTAGTCGAAACCTCCAAAATGAATATATAAACAATGTAATTACCAAAGATAACAATAAAAACTTATGGTCCTTTATCAAATCTAAAAAAATGGAACCTTCAGGAATAGCCACACTAAAAGGCTCAAATAATAAAACCTATAATGATAATGAAACTAAAGCTAATATCCTTAACACATATTTTGCATCATCTTTTTCTGCCTCAGGCGACAAGGAAGTTTTAATAAATTTAAATAAAATGGAGGAAATAGGTAACATAACTGTAGATGAGATAGGTATACATTCACTCCTAAAAAACTTAAAAATAAACAAAGCTACTGGCCCAGATGATTTGCCTGCAAGGTTATTAAAAGAACTAAGCAATGAACTGTCCCCAATCCTTGTAGTTCTCTTTCAAGCCTCTCTAAACCAGGGTAAAGTGCCCCAGGATTGGAAATTAGCTAACGTAACTCCACTCTTTAAGAAAGGGGATAAATCAGACCCTGGTAATTACAGGCCTGTATCACTTACTAGTATCACCTGTAAATTACTAGAACACATAATATATAGTAGAATAGTTAACCACCTTGACAAATATAATGCCCTATGCCCACATCAACACGGCTTTAGAAAAAACAGATCATGTGAAACACAATTAATAGGTTTAATAGATGAACTATCAAAAGGCTTAGACAAAAATGATCAAATAGATACAATATTACTAGACTTCTCAAAAGCATTTGACAAAGTTCACCACCTTAGTTTACTTAAAAAACTTAACTACTTTGGAATCTCAGGTTCCTTACATCACTGGATCCAAGACTTCCTTTTGGGCAGGGAGCAAACTGTAATAATTAATGGATCTAAATCTGCACCAATAAAGGTTAACTCAGGAGTTCCACAAGGAACTGTGCTAGGTCCCTTACTCTTTTTAATTTATATAAATGATTTACCCAACAACATCTCAACAGGTACAAAAGTTAGGTTATTTGCTGATGATTGTATAATCTATAGAACAATTAAATCAGAACAAGATAGCAAAATTTTACAAAAAGACTTAGATGAATTGATAAAATGGGAAACTAACTGGAGTATGTCTTTCCACCCAGAAAAGTGTCAACTGTTAAGAGTAACAAAGAAAAAGAAACAAATAAATTCAAAATATTACATTCATGGAAAAGAACTGACCCAAACTAAAGATGCAAAATACTTAGGAGTCTTAATAAATGAGAAACTATCATGGAATCCCCATGTCAATGAAGTTATTAAAAAATCAAACAAAACCTTAGGCTTTATAAAAAGAAACTTTAACAAATGTAATAGAGATATAAAACTAAAATGCTACCTCACTTTGGTGAGACCTGCACTAGAATATGCATCTTCTGTATGGGACCCATCCACCAAAGAAAACATTGATAAACTAGAACAAATTCAAAAAAGAGCTGCCAGATTCATTACTGGAGAATATTCGAAACTGACAAGAATAACACCATTAGTTAAATCATTAAACCTTGAAACACTAGAGGATAGAAGAACCAAGAGCAAAGTAGTAATCATACATAAAGCAATTAATTCTAATTTAGAAATACAACACAAAGATAACTTAATACAACCCTCAGATAGACATAAGGATAAAAACACCTTTCTTATTCCGTATGCAAGAACAAACACATACAAGTTTTCCTTCTTCCCGTCCGGAATTCGGGCGTGGAATGGGTTGCCTGAAGAATCCAGGAAAACCAACACTTTATCAACATTTAAATCTCTAATAAAAATGCAGGACTAAACACAAACCATAGATAAGCGTAGGACGCAATAATCTTCTGTATAGAAGGAGCGTCTGTAAACAGATAAGATAAGATAATATAAGATAAGATAAGAAATTCATGTAATAACATTATATTTATATTCTCAAGACATGGAGGGCAACAGGAACAGCCCGAACTCTACACATGCTAACTCATGACCAAAATAGCCACAGTATGGTGCTGCCAGCGCTAGGTTTTTTAACCTTGATCTAGGTTTTTTCGACCTTGTATAGGCTTCTAGGTTTTTATTTAAAAAATAGCCATAATCTAGGTTTTTTTTAAAAAAAGAAAATAAACGATGTTTCAGTACAAAATTTAATAAATATGTGCAATTAATATCCTAAACAAATTTGATTTTTCAAAAATAAAATTAAGCATTAGGTGACAACAGTTTTTTTCAGCCGCTATGTCATTTTACATTGTGATATCTATACGTCTATCATACTATCCTATTGAATTGTAAAGATGGCGATGCTGCGGTGCCATCCGTCTAAAGAAATCTGGTACAAGTTAAAACAGCTTGAATGAGCCAAAATATTCAATTTTATTAGACCTCATGACAAACTTAACAGCTCTACTATTTAATTGTGCCTGCGTTGATAGAATAAGCTAACAATGTTGTTTACGCTAGGTTTTTCAACCTAGATCTACGTTTTTTCGACCTTGTCTAGGTTTCAAGGTTTTTATTTTAAAAATAGACATAATCTAGATTTTTCTCTAAAAAAATAGACGATGTTAAAGTACAAAAACTAATAAATATTTGCACTTACTATCCTAAATAAATTCGGTTTTTCAAAAATAGTATTACGCATTAGGTGGCAACAGATTTTTCAGCCGCACTGTCATGTACATTATGATATCTATGGCTTTATCCAACTAAATTCAAAAGGTCGTGCTGTTGCGGTCCAATCTGTCTGAAGAAATTTGGTAAAAGATAAAACAGTTTTGAATGAGCCAAAATATTTAAGTTTATTAGACTTCAGGACAAACTTAACAGATCTACCATTTTCTTCTGCCTGAGTTGAGAGAATATCCTCCCTACGCATACATGGAATAATCCAAATATAACTTAATACAACCCTCAGATAGACATAGTTATAAAAACACGTTTCTAATTCCGTATGCAAGAACAAACACATACAAATTGTTGTTCTTTCCCTCCGGAACTTGGACGTGGAATTGGTTGCCTGGATACTTTCTCGGTTAGTAGAACTGAGAGTGGGGCTTTTGCCATTTTCTTACGAGAAAAAAGAGTGACTTGCTGACAAGTTTGACTGTTCAAATTTCATTCATTACTTGGCATACCTGGCTGACATTCTCACCATCTTGAATGAGTTGAACACATCTCTCCAAGGACCCTGCTGTGTCTGTAATGGATGCTACTGAGAGATTGCAAGCCTTCCTTAACAAAGTGCCACTATTCCAACGACGACTAGAAAAGTCCAACTTGGCCAACTTTCCACACTTGGATTAAGTTGTAATATCTGGTGCAGAAGGAAGCACTGAGGGATCACTGCCTGACAAAATCAAAGGGGAATTTTCAGAGCACCTTTCAACATTGCAAAGGTCCTTTGATGGGTATTTCTGTCAAGAAATTGCTAGGAAAGACCTTTGGATTTGCAATCCTTTTCTCTGTGACTTGGACAACATTGATGACAGTGACCTTGCTAAAGATGACCTGATTGATTTGAGAAGTACTGAGGAGTGCCTTCAGTCGCAATACCTTGATTGGATTTTGGTGCGCCCAGCTAGATTCCTACCCTTAACTAGCCATGAGGGCAGTGCTGATTCTCCTTCCTCTTTAAATCATAAGAAGCAGCAGATCTCTCACTAAATTCCCTGTTGCCCATGGTCAAAACTGTTGTCTTTCTAAAATAAACATAGTTTATTATGCACTTTTCTGCAAGTTTCACGAGGGGGTGCTTAAACTTTTTTGGGCATCTGAAGGGGTGCATGGACCCCAAAACGTTGGGAACCACTGCGTTAGTGATTCATTAACATTCAAAGGGGTGTTTAAAGAAATAGATAATCATGGTGACATATTTATTCAATAAGCAAGATAGAAAATAAGTGGTACAATTACACAGTATCTAACAGTGACAGAGTAATAAAATTTCTACAGTCTCCGCTTTAATTGTTATAAACAGCATTGGTATAACATGTTTACAGTCTCCGTTTTACTTGTTATAAACACAGTTGTTTTAAATTTCTACAGTCTGAACTCTGTTGTAAGTAAGTAATTTTTATAAACATATGATCTTCTCTTAGGATGTGAATGTTGCACAATAGACAAAGAAGCAAGGAAAACATTGAATAAAGTAGAAATGTGGTTTATAAAAATCTTTATGACTATGTAATTAAAGGAAAAGAAAACAAATACTGAGTTGTTAAGAACAGCACGTGCCCCAAGATCAATTAACATACAATACATGTAAGACAAATGAAATTATATCATTGTATATAAAAATATTGAATAGGAAGCGTGTCTTTATGTTGAAAGATATATTGTAGGGGAAACAGATGAAGACAGAAAACAACATACGTTGAAAGCCTGACTGAATGGTCAACAAACAAAAGTGTAAACAATAACGTCTTCCTTGAAACAGATAACAACAGAGAGAAATGGAACGTCATGTTAGCCGATGACTTTCCAAACCTGGCACCTAATAATCTATACTAATAAAAAGGCAAAGCCCTCACTCACTGACTCACTGACTGATTCTTTACTAATTCTCCAACTTCCCGTGTAGGTAGTAGAGCATGAAACTTTGGGAAGTTGTCGAGTAGCCTCTCGCGACGAAAATTGGAGTAAAAGAATTTTAAAAATAACACTCATGGGGGCCGGGGGCCCAAAAACGTTTTTTTTCCTTAATATGGCCTATATAAAAATTGAAAATCACCAATTCTCCTATTTCCCGAGTAGGCAGGAGCATGAAACTTTGGGAAGTTGTTGAGTACAATCCCGCGATGGTAACGGGAGAAAAAATATTTAAATTATCACTTCCTGGGGGCCGGGGGCCCAAGTTAAGTTATTTCCTATATGAGCTTTATAAAAAACTAAAAATCACTAATTCTCCTATTTCCCGTGTAGGTAGAAGCATGAAACACTAGGTAGTTGATAAGCACACGTCCGCAATGGTAACAAGCGAAAAAAATATTTAAAATAACACTTAATGGGGTCCGGGGGCCCAAATGTAGTTTTTTTCTTATATAAAAAACTTACTCATCACTAATTCTCCAACTTCCCATGTAGGTATTAGCATGAAACTTTGGGAACTTGCTAAGTACACTCTCTCAACGATAATTGGCTAATAAGAATTTTAAAATTCACACTGTTGGGGGCCCGGGCCCCAAAAACGCTTTTTTTCCTAATATGGACTATATAGAATATGAAATCACTAATTTTCTCATTTCTCGGGTAGGCAAAAGCATGAAACTTTGGGAAGTTGTTAGTAAAAACCAGCGATAGCGACGGGAGGAAAAAAAATTAAAGTATCACCTCCTGGGGGCCGGGGGCCCAAATTAAGTTTTTTCCTTATATGAGCTATATAAAAACTAAAAATCACTAATTCTCCTATTTCCCGTGTAGGTAGAAGCATGAAACACTAGGTAGTTGATAAGCACACTTCTGCGATGGTAATAAGCGAAAAAAATATTTAAAATAACACTTAATGGGGTCCGAGGGCCCAAATGTAGTTTTTTTCTGATATAAAAAACTGACTCATCACTAATTCTTCAACTTCCCGTGTAGGTATTAGCATGAAACTTTGGGAACTTGCTGAGTACACTCTCTCAACGATAATTCGCGAATAAGAATTTTAAAATTCACACTGTTGGGGGCCCGGGGCCCAAAAACGCTTTTTTTCCTTATATAGCCTATATAAAATTTGAAAATCACCAATTTCTCCTATTTCCCGAGTAGGCAGGAGCATGAAACTTTGGGAAGTTGTTGAGTACAATCCCGCGATGGTAACGGGAGTAAAAATATTTAAATTATCACTTCCTGGGGGCCGGGGGCCCAAATTAAGTTTTTTCCTAATATGAGCTTTATAAAAAACTAAAAATCACTAATTCTCCTATTTCCCGTGTAGGTAGAAGCATGAAACACTAGGTAGTTGATAAGCACAGGTCCGCGATGGTAACAAGCGAAAAAAATATTTAAAATAACACTTAATGGGGTCCGGGGGCCCAAATGTAGTTTTTTTCTTATATAAAAAACTGACTCATCACTAATTCTCCAACTTCCCATGTAGGTATTAGCATGAAACTTTGGGAACTTGCTAAGTACACTCTCTCAACGATAATTGGCTAATAACAATTTTAAAATTCACATCTTGGGGGCCCGGGGCCCAAAAACGCTTTTTTTCCTTATATGGACTATATAGAATCTATACTAATAAAATGCAAAGCCCCCACTCACTGACTCACTGACTGATTCATCACTAATTCTCCAACTTCCCGTGTAGGTATTAGCATGAAACTTTGGGAACTTGCTGAGTACACTCTCGTGACGAAAATTGGAGTAAAATAATTTTTTAAATAACACTCATGGGGGCCGGTGGCCCAAAAACGTTTTTTTCCTTATATGGCCTTTATAAAATTTGAAAATCACCAATTCTCCTATTTCCCGAGTAGGCAGGAGCATGAAACTTTGGGAAGTTGTTGAGTACAATCCCGCGATGGTAACGGGAGAAAAAATATTTAAATTATCACTTCCTGGGGGCCGGGGGCCCAAATTAAGTTTTTTTCTCATATGAGCTTTATATAAAAACTAAAAATCACTAATTCTCCTATTTCCCGTGTAGGTAGAAGCATGAAACACTAGGTAGTTGATAAGTAAACTTCCACGATGGTAACAGGTAAATACAATATTTAAATTATCACTTAATGGGGGCCGGGGGCCCAAATGTAGTTTCTTCTTTTATTAAAACAGACTCATCACTAATCTCGGATTTACCGCGTAGGTAGAAGCATGAAACCTTTTGATATTGTCAAGTAGCCTCTTTGGACGACAAATGGCGAAAAAGAATGTTAAAATTCACCTTCATGGGGGCCGGGGGCCCAAAATCATCTTTTTTCCTTCTATGGGCTATATAAACATTTGAAAATCACTAATTCTCCTATTTCCCGAGTAGGTAGAAGCATGAAACTTTGGGAAGTTGTTGAGTACAAATATTTAAATTTTCACTTACTGGGGCCCAGGGGCCCAAATGTAGTTTTTTCCTTATATGAGCTATATAAAAACTGAAAATCACTAATTCTCATATTTCCTGTGTATGAAGAAGAATGAAAGTTTGAGTAGTTGTTAAGTAACACTATGCGATGGTAAAAGGTTGAAAAATTATATAAATTATCACTTAATGGGGGCCCGGGGCCCAAATGTAGTTTTTTTCTTATATAAAAAACTGACTCATCACTAATTCTCCAATGTCTCGTGTTGGTAGCAGCATGAAACTTTGGAGAGTTGTTAAGTACACTTTCGCAATGGTAACAATCAAAACAAATATAAAATTATCATTCACTAGGGGGCCGGGGGCCAACATGTAGTTTTTTTCTGAATGAGCTATACAAAACAGACTCATCGTTACATATATAACTTCCCGTGTAGGTAGGAGCATGAAACTTTGTGAAGTTGTTGCGTACCCTCCCGCAATGGTAGCAGACAAAAAAAATTAAATTATCAGCTCGATAGGATGGCGGGAAGTGTGTCATTTTTTACTTTTCGCGTTTGTTTTTCTGCGGGACTAGGACAGACAGACAGACAAGACGGTTAAGTTAATATATGTATTATATCCATCATGATCCAGATTGAAATCAATTGGTGTTTTGAATTTGTGTTTCACGGATTCTCAACGTAACTGAAATACTAATTTCCGCAGCGAATTGGGGGCATTTTGCTAGTAATCATATAAATGAAGAATTTACTATTCCACTCTGTAAAAGCAAGACAAATAATTTTTAATGAAGTCATTTATCATATTAGACGTGCCTAATAATTAGAAATAATATTTCTTGTCAGCACCGCACGATACAGCACCGATGTTATTGTAATTTTTAAGAACATTGTAATGCCTTATTAATAAAAAAAAGTATATATATATTCTATGACTGTAATTAAAAGTTTTATGAGACTATATACTCTTAAGCTGTGTTACCAAAATGTTAAATTTTATATTTTAAAATGGATTTATAAAAAATAATTATTTCTGTAAACAAATCATATTTTAATTTGGCATTTGTTGACTTCTAATGAAAACTAGGAAGTTAAATCTTCCTATTTAAATTAATTCATATCATAACCATTATTCATCGATCCTTTGTTTGGGATTTCATTTACTTACAAGTGCATGCTACTTGATTTCGATCTCTAAAATATGAGACACATTAATGTAATACTAGATTGATTTTACCACAACTTTTTTAAAAATAATACACACAAAGCAAATTAATGTAGTAGTATCTACTATTATATAAAAGGATAACACAAGGGGCAAATTATCATTTTATTGTATTATCTTTTGTAGAATTTTTTTTTATTCTCATAGTAACATAAAATACGTACATCTTTCGGGTTGATTTTTGAACTAGAGTTATCAGTTCAGCTGTAGGTAATTTACTGCAATCAATTCGTCACACGCGACCTAGTTTTATATATTATATTGTATGTATACAATTAACAATTTTTTTTTGGTGTTGGCTAAAATGTTCTAGTAATTAAATGATGTGCCCTACTATTTACAGGATGTGTCCTAGTATGTAAATTATGTATTTTAATATTAAAATCATATATCATAGAAGTTAATTGATGTTACCTAATATTTAAGTTTTATTCCATAGTATTTAACTATTGTTATTGAATATTTAAAAGATGTTTTCAAGTATTTAAAATATGACCCCCTTTCCAGTCCATGATATACTATGGGGCAAGTGATGTAGCGTTCACAAGTTTTTAGCCACCACTAACGAGCAGGGAATGTGTGGCGAGCGCAATGCCCCAGAGGCCTTGCCAGTACCTTGGCTCCAACCCGCGACTCGGGATTTGCCTCGGTTCGATGGTCCAGTGCGCTACCACTTAGACCATCGCGCCCCTATTTAAATTATGTGTTAAAATAGTACAAATTTGTGAATAACTATTTATTTATTTTGCATTGTTCATTAAACTTTAAAACCAAATAGGGTGTTGCCGGATACGTATTGGATATTTTTGTGGGATCCGGATATCAATGTAGTTGTGTGGTAACAAGAAACCAAGCTAGAAATAGAATGAGATACTGTTGTGTGGTAACAAGAAACAAGGCTAGGATAGAATGAGATACTGTTGTGTGGTAACAAGAAACCAGGCTAGGGATAGAATGAGATACTGTTGTGTGGTAACAAGAAACCAGGCTAGGGATAGAATGAGATACTGTTGTGTGGTAACAAGAAACCAGGCTAGGGATAGAATGAGATACTGTTGTGTGGTAACAAGAAGCCAGGCTAGGGATAGAATGAGATACTGTTGTATGGTAACAAGAAACAAGGCTAGGGATAGAATGAGATACTGTTGTGTGGTAACAAGAAACAAGGCTAGGGATAGAATGAGATACTGTTGTGTGGTAACAAGAAACCAGGCTAGGGATAGAATGAGATACTGTTGTGTGGTAACAAGAAACCAGGCTAGGGATAGAATGAGATACTGTTGTGTGGTAACAAGAAACCAGGCTAGGGATAGAATGAGATACTGTTGTGTAGTAACAAGAAACCAGGCTAGGGATAGAATGAGATACTGTTGTATGGTAACAAGAAACCAGGCTAGGGATAGAATGAGATACTGTTGTGTGGTAACAAGAAACCAGACTAGGGATAAAATGAGATACTGTTGTGTGGTAACAAGAAACCAGGCTAGGGATAGAATGAGATACTGTTGTGTGGTAACAAGAAACCAGGCTAGGGATAGAATGAGATACTGTTGTGTGGTAACAAGAAACAAGGCTAGGGATAGAATGAGATACTGTTGTGTCGTAACAAGAAACAAGGCTAGTGATGTGATCCATATACTAATTTTTAAGCCTGATTGCATCCTCAACCAAATTTAGTTCACTATTATTACTTTTTTTATTCCCTTTATTATTTATGCTTTTAATCACAATCTAAAAAAATCTAAAAAATCTAAAACATCGTGCATACATTACAATCCTGTTTGCATTATAAAGATTAAAAAAAACAATTTAAAACAGCAGATTATTTCCTACTCCTCAGATGACGGAAGTTTTCAGCTGAAATCTATTTACTTTGAAAAATGCACTTTATAAAACGGCGCCTACGCGCCCACCTTTCCAAAAGCCCAACTAACTTGCCTTGTTTGATAAATACAAAATATTAAACTTTCTGAAATGAACACAAAGTATTTTTTACTAGGGGTTGTAGGGCGCCTACCCCATTTGTTTTTTTTATTTTATAATTAACCATCATCAAATCCTTCTTTTTACATTGTTCTTTTTTCCATAATTAAAAGATGTGCTAAAATAATCATTAATAATGATGTCATATAATATTTTTCACAGCGCATCTTTAATTTGCACACCTTTTGATGCACACCTTGTATCAATATACATAGTTCCCGTCGTTAAATATAAGATCAAACAATGACGTCATAATTACATTACATACATACAGACGAAGGGAATTATGTATATTGATTGCCCATTATTGTTGCACCGCTAAGAAATGGTATTGATTTATTTCATATAAAGTTTTGATCGAAACAATATAGCTGCTCATAAGATTAATGAGAAGATATTAAATTCTGATTTTCTTTTCTTGATTAGACTGTTATGCGGGGAAGTATTATAATCGAGCTAAAAATCGGAATCAAGATTTTGATAAATCTCGAAGTTGCACACCTTCTTGCGATGAAAAAACCACTTTGGAAAATATGCTGTATGTGTGTGCGTCCTTCTGTGTGTATGTTTTTGTGTGTTCGAACACTTAAGCTTTCAGTTAGGTGATCGGAATTTCATGAATAAGTAATATATCCTATATGAAGCTTTCACACCAGTGCCGCACCATAAAGCACAGACACTGATGTTTTTAATATGGCATGGTTTTAAGAAAACTTAATAGCAAATAAAATGATGAGATATTATTTTTAACCCAATAAAATGTAATGTAAATTAATTAAGACATAGTATTAATACCTTATTAATATCTACAGTGGGCACTCTATCATTAGTACCATAATTCTAAAAACATATTAGTTAAGTTTGTTATATAATACCTACAGTGGGCACTCTATCATTAGTACCATAATTCTAAAAACATATTAGTTAAGTCTGTTATATAATACCTACAGTGGGCACTCTATCATTAGTACCATAATTCTAAAAACATATTAGTTAAGTCTGTTATATAATACCTACAGTGGGCACTCTATCGTTAGTACCATAATTCTAAAAACAAATTAGTTAAGTCTGTTATATAATACCTACAGTGGGCACTTTATCATTAGTACCATAATTCTAAAAACATATTAGTTAAGTCTGTTATATAATACCTACAGTGGGCACTGATTCATTAGTACCATAATTCTAAAAACATATTAGTTAAGTCTGTTATATAATACCTACAGTGGGCACTCTATCATTAGTACCATAATTCTAAAAACATATTAGTTAAGTCTGTTATATAATACCTACAGTGGGCACTCATTCATTAGCACCATAATTCTAAAAACATATTAGTTAAGTCTGTTATATAATACCTACAGTGGGCACTCTATCCTTAGTACCATAGTTCTAAAAACATATTAGTTAAGTCTGTTATATAATACCTACAGTGGGCACTCTATCATTAGTACCATAATTCTAAAAACATATTAGTTAAGTCTGTTATATAATACCTACAGTGGGCACTCTATCATTAGTACCATAATTCTAAAAACATATTAGTTAAGTCTGTTATATAATACCTACAGTGGGCACTCTATCATTAGTACCATATTCTGATTCCTAAGTAATAATGTGTGAATGTATTTTCTGATCTTTTTTTAATGGCTTGTCCTATAAATTTTATTCTGTGTGCTTGTATTTTTGTTTGTATGTCTTGCAAGTTTATTCCTCCATTTAGCTTAGATTGTATTAGTGTTGTATGTTTGATATTGTGTATTGTTCCTTGGAATATGTATTTAGTTATGTGTGAGTTAATTTCTTTTAAAATTATTGGTGGGGGTTCCCATAGTGTTCTGTATATATTGTTTTGGGGATGACATATGTGTTTATAATTGTGCTCCTTCCAAAAATTGTATGTGCTGTGTATTTGTTTCTGTCAATAATTTGTTTAATTGATTGTTCAATATTCCTCCATATTTCAATGTTTGTCTGTGTCTGATTATTGGAATAAAAGATCCCATAAATTCTAAGACTCTCCTTCCTAATTATGCCTAAGGGGAAATTTAGTCTATCTTGCCACCTACCTATCTCCATAATTTCAGATTTGTTTACATTAATCTTGGACCCACTAACTTTTCCAAAATCTTGAACAATTGAAATTATTTTGTGAATTGACCTATCATTTGTGGGGAAAAATACCGTGTCATCTGCATATGCAATCACTTTAATATCTCTGGCTCCAGGAATCCCTATTCCTGTAATGTTTTTCTCTATTCTGATTTTCTCTAGCAGTGGTTCAAAGGATATAATATATAGATAAGCGGATAAAGAAGGACACCCTTGTCTAACTGATCTTTTAATTGCAATGTTATTTGAAATTATATTATTTATTATCAGATTGCTGATAGGCGTTCTGTATAGAATTTTAACCCAATTACAAAAATACTCCCCTAATTTATTGTGTTGTAATATCTTGTGAAGGTATGCATGGTCTACCCTATCAAAGGCTTTTTCCTGGTCTAGTGATAATATGCATGTTTGAATTTGTTTTTCACTTGTATATTGAATAATGTCTCTGATTAAATGATTGTGGTTGTTGATTTCCCTGCCTTTAATGCTGCATTGTTGATTGACATGAATGAGAGTATTTAAATGTGGTTTTAGTTTATTGGCTAATGTTTTAGTAAGAATTTTATAATCTGTGTTGAGTAATGATATGGGCCTGTAATTTATAAGTTGTGTTTTGTCTGTGTCTTTCTTTGGTATAATTGTGATGCATGAAGTGTTCATTGAATTTGGTAGTTCCATGTTGTTGTAAGCTTCTTCTAAAGTTGCATGTAATATTGGGCCCAGTGTTGTAAAAAAGAAGTTGTAAAACTATGTTGTTAGTCCATCTGGTCCAGGTGTTTTGTTTTTATTTATGGTGTGTAGTGTCACTTTCATGTCTTGTAATGTAAATGGTTTGTTCATTTCTTTGGTTTGATTTTCTTGTAGTGCTTTAGTCATATGTGTGTACTGATCCTGTATATCTGAATCAGTTTGTTCATTTGCGAAAAGGTGTGTGTAGTATTTTTCAAATGTGCCTACAATCTCCTTGTTGTAAGTTTGTGTTGTTCCTTCTGTGTCTATTATTAGTCTTATCTGTCTGCTTTTTTGTATGTTTTGTTCTATTGTCAGAAATGTTTGGTTGGTGCTTCTGTGTAGTTTGTGAGTGTTCTACTTCTAACTAGGACACCATTATATTTATGTTGCTGTATTGTTTCTAAATATTCCTCTAAATCTTGTATGGCCTGATTTGTTGGGTTGTTGTATTCTTCTATTGATATTAGCACTTTTAGTTCATCTTCTCTTTTTCGAATTTGTTTGTGTAGCTGAGTTGCAAAATTTTGTGTGATGTGTTTAATTGTGGATTTTAAAAGTTCCCAGTGTTGGCCTATATTTGTGATTGGAAGTATGCTGTATTGTTGGACTATTTTACTAATTATTTCCGTGTACTGATCGTTTTCTAAGAGTGCATTATTAAATTTCCAATGAGGTGATTTTTTATGCAATTAGTCTTTGTAGTGTTTAGTGTAATTTTTACCCCTTTGTGGTCTGTAAAGGTAAGGGTTTCTGGAACATGTTTTGCTTCATTAATTGTATCTGTATTTGGGGTGTAAAATCTATCTAACCTTGATGAACTGATGAAAATTTTATTTTTAAATGTAGTTTCTTTTCCTTTTTATGAATTGTTCGGTATGCATCTACTAATTTATAGGTATCCATTATGTACTGTAATACTTCAATCCCCGTATGAACTTCTATTATTTTCCCTTTCCTTTTGGGGTTGGTTGTATCAAGAGGGCTCGTAACATAATTGAAATCCCCTCCTAAAATGACCTTCCCTCTCTTAAATAAATTTTCCAAATTTTTAACTAGTTTTTGGTAGAACAGTGGTTGTTCTTTGCGTTTAGCTGGGGCGTATATATTCACAAGTGTGTAATTGTCTTTCTTGCCTGTAATGTTTATTGTGACCATCCTTCCCTCGCTATCCCTGTCCTTATGTGTTATTTCCCATCTAAAGGATGTATGTACTATTCCCACCCCTTTAAATCTCCCTAAGCTCAAGTGACTGCTTTTCATCCCCAAAGTCTTTGTGTACATATTTGCGTTGTGTTCTGTTGTTATATTTGTTTCCTGTAAAAAAATAAAATCTAGCTTGTGCTTTTTAACAATGTTAATGATGTGTTGTTCCTTACGTGTACAAGTCTTAATATTGAGTGATAGAAGTGTGAGCTGTGTAATCATATATTGACTTTTAACAGCGACTACAATCATATATTGACTTTTAACAGCGACTACAATCATATATTGACTTTTAACAGCGACTAAAATCATATATTGACTTTTAACAGCGACTACAATCATATATTGACTTTTAACAGCGACTACAATCCTATATTGTCTTTTAACAGCGACTACAATCCTATATTGTCTTTTAACAGCGACTAAAATCATATATTGACTTTTAACAGCGACTACAATCATATATTGACTTTTAACAGCGATTACAATCATATAATGACTTTTTCTAGTGAATAACAATGTTTGAAAACGCTTGACTAAACACATTTTAATTATGTGTTATATTAAATGGTAAATCTATTTGATGTCAATGGCAAGTTGTTGTTTTTGTCAAAAAAATCGTTCATCAGCCGAACTCCCCTAATAGTGATGACGTCATACTATTTATATACCGGAATAATCCAAAGACGCTATGATGTCACCTGTGTGTGTGTTTTTTTCTCGTATGCTTCCGTAACACAAAAAAAAATTAACAATAAATTTATAACGACTAATTAAAGTTACGGTTAACCTGTATTCATAAAACTGGACCGTTCCCAATCTTAGGACCAGTTAAATGTTAACAACCTTAATAAAACTGTTCTTTTATTCAATTCATTTTATTGGATTTCCAAAAATTCTTAACTACATTGACATCCGGATCCCAACAAAATTGGCCATTAGTATCCGGCCACACCTTAGTTTGTTTTAAATAACAGCACAAAATAATTAAATAAAAAGGGACAACTTTTTACTATTTTAATACATAATTTAAATACTTGTAAACATCTTTTCAATATATTCAATAATGTCAGTTAAATACTATGGCAAATTATTTAAGTACTAGGTAACATCAATTAACTTCTATGATACATGATTTTATTATTATGATTCATTATTTAAATACTAGGACACATCCTGTAAATAGTCAGGCACATCATATATTTACTAGAATATATTATTCCAATACAAAGACACATTATTTATTGCATACATTTAATTAGGGACAAATAAAATATACATATAAAACTTACTTCACGTGTGACAAAATGATTACAGTAAATCAAATACAGCTGAACAGATTACTTTAATTCAATAATTAACCAGCAAGCTGCATGTATTTGATGATACTATGAGAATTATAATTTTTTTAAAGAGATAAAATCTAATGATACTTATCCCCATGTGTCATCCTTTTATATAAAACTAGAGAAATTAATTGTTTTGTCTAGAATTATTTTAAACTAAGTGTGGTAGAATCATTAATGTATTTATATTGTATCTCTAATTAAGTTAAAGAGATCGAAATGAAGTGACTTGCACTTGTTACATACCACACTGAGAAAGATGAACTGCTATAAGATTAGAGGATATGGATTAGTTTTTAAAATGGATGATTTAAATTCCTAGTTTTCATTATATGTAAATAAATGAATATTAAAATCTGTTTTTTAACATAAATACTTAATTTTTATAAATCGATTTTATATTATAATATAAAATTCAATATTCTGCTTAAACAGCTTACAAATAAAATGTCTCATAAAACTTTTAATTATATTTTAATATAAGTTTAGACTACATAATTATATTTTTTAAAATAAATATTGCACTTTAATTTTCTTAAAAATTACATTAACATCGGTGCTGTATGGTGCAGCGCTGACAAGAAATATTATTTTAATGCATGTCTTATATGATAACATGATATAATTAACAAATGTATTGCTTTTACTGACTGGAAAAATATATTCTTCATTGATATGAATATTATGATGTGAAAGGTTTGGACAGACATTGGCTAACATGACCTTCTATTTCTCTATGTTGTTATCTGTTTCAAGGAAGACGTTAATGCTTACACTTTTGTTTGTTGACCATTCAGTACGGCTCTGCACATATGTTGTTTTCTGTCTTCATCTCTCTCCCCTAAAATATATCTTTAAAGATAAAGAAATGCTTCCTATTAAATATTTCTTATATACAATGATATAATTTCATTTTTTCCCCTTACTACAATTGATATCATTGATCTTGGGGCTTATGCTGTTCTTAACAAGCCACTAATTGTTTTCTTTTCCTTTCATGACCATAGTCATAAAGCTTCTTATAAACCACTTTTCTACTGTTTTCAATGTTTTCCTTGCTTCTTTGTCTATTGTCCAACATTCAACCCCTAATATAAGATCATACTAAAGATATCTTTTCAATATGTTCATTTTGATACATATTTATATGTTCCTGATTTTTATGGCACTGAATATTCATAGAAAATGTCTTTAGCTATTACATTTCTTCTCTTTATTTCTTTGTACCATCTGTCTTCCTGTGTTATTGTAAATACTAGAGATTAAACTCAATTGACTTGTTGTTTTCGTCTTCACCCCAGAGGTTCTGTTGTCTTATAGATTACCATTACTTATGTTTTACTGAGATTGAGCGTTTGCTATTACGATAGTATTTCCAATTCTCTATCATTTTTGGCTGAGAGAAAACAAAAATTGGAAAAAAATGTTGAATTGTTGAGACATGAGCATGACAAAAGTGATAAACAAATTGAATGACTATGGTCATTAAATTTTTTATTTTATTGTACTAAATATACACGGTGGTCGAGTGTCATGCGCGCTCGGCTTGCGTATCGATGGCCACGGGGATTTCTTCCCGTGGCCAAGGTGTCCCTGAGACCACTAGTTAGGGAAACAAAATAAAAATTATGATTCTGAGATTAATAAAAACATATTTGTTACACATGCTCAGCTAAGCATTTGTTTTCAGATTCACAATCTATTTAATTGTTTTTACCTAAAATTTATCACATTATGTAAGTTTCTATTAGTGTTGATTAAATAGATCGACACGTGTCAAAACACTATCTTTGTGCTAGTAAATGTATTAAGCTGTCGTTAACTTTCATATATTATATCTCGAGTCTCATTGTCATGTAGTATATGTAGATGTATGAATGGCGGAACCTAAATTTCTCTGCTGTCATTAAAAGACAAAAATAATCAAGCGCTGGAGAAATATACAACATACAAATGTAAATTGAGGAAAATTAAAGATATGAAGGAACTGATCTTCAAATTGAAGTCCCTCTATGCTCTTCTGGTTGTATTTTACTTGGAATTGTCATTTTGTGGCTGTTAATACTATTAATATTAATCCGGAAGTTGTCTCACAGCTATCACCAGTGGCTCATAGAAACTGCAACGTGCGCAGTGGCCACACCCCGGGCAACGGCTTTGAATGGCTGGCTAAACCTGGTGAGGGTAGCCGACGGGTCTCAAACCCTCGGTGATCTAGATATGTCTATCTATGCACGTGAAGACTGGATTCGGTGGACAGAGCGGAGGAACCACTAGTTGGTCAACGGTCAAAAAGGCGAATCTCAGCAAAGCGTTGTGGAACGCTAAGGGCATGACAAGACACACAGGACGTCATGGCCATCCACTGCACCCGTCTCCATCACCAGCCGTCTCGACTTAGTCCTGCCGCTGGATAAGATGGCCTCGGGCGAGAGAGTGAGATCGACGAACTGCGCAACTCCTTCTCACTTAAATCCAAGTCACCGCGCAAGTCACTTTTGTCATCCATCCCATACCAGCGGTCGAAACAAAAAGAAGAAAACGAGGATATTTCCTCTCATATTGGGCGCATGGAATGTGCGCACACTCCTGGACAGAGACGATGCAGACAGACCTCAGAGGAGAACAGCCCTGATTGGTAAAGAACTCGCTAGATATGGCATCGACGTCGCAGCCCTGAGCGAGACCAGGCTCGCGGGAGAAGGAGAGCTCTGTGAAAGAGGATCTGGTTACACATTTTACTGGAGTGGCAGACCCAGCGAGGAGCGACGTGAGGCAGGCGTTGGGTTTGCAGTTAAGACAACTCTTGTCGGAAAGCTGGCTGGACTTCCCAAGGGAGTGAACGACAGGCTCATGACCATGAAACTCCCACTGGCTGGAAAGAAGCACCTCACCATCATCAGTGCCTACGCTCCAACCATGACTAATCCAGATGACGTAAAGGCAAAGTTTTACGAAGAACTTCACACTGTCATTGCCGACGTTCCAAAGGCGGACAAACTCATCTTGCTAGGTGACTTCAACGCAAGAGTTGGCAAGGACAACGTTGCCTGGGAAGGAGTCCTTGGACACCATGGAGTGGGTCAATGCAACAGCAACGGTCTTCTTTTACTCCAGACCTGCGCTGAACTTGAACTGCTGATCACCAACACGATCTTCCGCCTCCCCACTCGTAACCGGACGTCATGGATGCACCCCCGATCGAAGCACTGGCATCTTATTGACTACGTCATCGTGAGGAAGAGGGACAGGCAGGATGTACGAGTTACCAAATCCATGTGCGGCGCTGAATGCTGGACAGACCACCGCCTCATCATCACCAAGCTCAACATCCGCATTCAGCCTAAACGACGCCCGCAAGGGAAGAAGGCCCCGAAACGGCTTAATGTTGCCAAACTGAATACCGACAGCTGCAAACAGTCCTTTGTAGATGCTCTGGAAAAGTGCTTGAAATCCACCTCTCCGGGAAACCAGAGCGTGGAGGCAGACTGGGCATCACTCAGAGAGCTGATTTACTCCACAGCTACAGAGACCCTGGGGCCCCAGACCAGGAAACATAAGGACTGGTTCGATGAGAACTCCGAAGACATCAAGCAGTTATTGGATGAGAAACACCACCTTCACCAAGCATACATCAATAACCCCAAGTCCACGGCAAGGAGAGATGCACTCAACAACATACGCAAGACTGTTCAGCAGAAGCTCCGTCAGATGCAGGACGATTGGCTCGGCAACAAAGCTGACGAGATCCAAGGCTATGCAGACAGGCGTGACTATAAAAACTTCTACGACGCCTTGAAAGAAGTATATGGCCCCACGCCCTCAGGATCAAGCCCCCTCCTCAGCGCAGACGGTAACACTCTAATCACAGACAAAGAGAAGATCTTGGAGAGATGGGTCGAACATTTCGATGACGTCCTAAATCGCCCTTCGACAATCAACGACGAAGCCATCAATCGTCTACCCCAAGTGCCCACAAACAAAGCACTGGATGACCCACCAACCTTGCTCGAGACCCAGAAAGCAATCTATCTTATCTCCAGTGGCAAAGCACCTGGCTCTGACGCCATACCAGCTGAGGTCTACAAGGAGGGGGGAACAGCCCTGACTGAAAGGCTCCATGAGCTGTTTCTCTTAATATGGCAGCAAGAGACGATCCCGCAGGACTTCAAAGATGCCACCATCATACATCTATATAAGCGAAAAGGAAGTAGACAGGCTTGTGACAACCACAGAGGCATATCCCTGCTTTCTATTGCAGGAAAGATCCTAGCCAGAATCCTGCTCAACCGCCTCACAGTGCACCTTGACCAAGGACTCCTGCCTGAAAGTCAGTGTGGATTCCGAAAAGAGCGAGGAACAATCGACATGGTGTTCGCTGCCAGGCAGCTGCTGGAGAAATGTCAGGAGCAGAACTCTGATCTGTTCTCCACCTATGTCGACCTGACCAAGGCCTTTGACACTGTTGGCAGAGAGGGTCTGTGGAAGATCATGGCCAAGTACGGTTGCCCAAGGAAATTCATCGTCTTGGTGCAACAATTCCATGAAGGCATGCAGGCCAGAGTCCAGGACAGCGGGGAGTTTTCTGATCCTTTCCCAGTCACAAACGGAGTCAAGCAGGGCTGCGTCCTGGCACCAACACTGTTTAGCCTCATGTTTTCCGCCATGCTGACAGAGGCCTTCAGAGACGAGGATGTTGGTGTCAACCTGAAATACCGCACAGATGGCAAGCTGTTCAACCTTCGGAGGCTCCAGGCAAAAACCAAGGTTATGACAGACATCATCAGAGACCTGCTGTTCGCTGATGACTGTGCCCTCAACGCTGTCTCAGAAGCCGACATGCAACGCAGTGTAAACCTGTTCTCCAGTGCCTGCACAAACTTTTGTCTGTCAATCAACACCAAGAAGACTGAGGTCCTCCATCAGCCTGTGCCTGGAAGACCCTACGTAGAGCCCAACATCACTGTCAACGGCCAGAGACTCAATACAGTGCACCGGTTCACATACCTAGGCAGCACACTGTCTCAAAATGTCACCATCGATGACGAAGTGAACGTCAGAATTGCCAGAGCCAGCTCCACTTTTGGCAGGTTGTACCCTAATGTCTGGAACAGAAGAGGCATTACCATCCAGACCAAGCTGAAAGTGTACAGGGCAGTGGTGCTCCCCACACTGCTTTATGCTTGTGAAACTTGGACTGTTTATCAGCGCCATGCAAGAAAGCTGAACCACTTTCATATAACAAGCCTCAGGAAGATTCTCGGCATAAAGTGGCAGAACAAAATTCCAGACACAGTGGTACTGACCAAGGCAGGTCTCCCCAGCATCTTCACCCTCCTGATGCAGTCCCAGCTTCGCTGGGCAGGGCACGTTGTCCGAATGCCAGACGAGAGACTGCCAAAGATAATCTTCTATGGTGAGCTCCAGTATGGCCAGCGGTCCCACGGTGGGCAAAAGAAACGCTTCAAAGACACACTGAAAGCCTCAATGAAAGCGTTTGCCATAAATCCAGACACGTGGGAACGAGCTGCAATGGACCGATCCACCTGGCGCTCTTCCATCCACGAAGGTGCCAGGTCATGTGAGGCAAACCGGATTACCGCCGCAGAAAAGAAGAGGCAAGCCCGAAAGGCCCATGCTGTCAACCCTCCAGGAGATGTCGCACTCGCCCCCCGTCCCTTCTGTTCCCGAACCTTTCGTGCAAGGATCGGCCTAATCAGCCATCTGCGCACGCACAGAAAACCCTCGGATGACTAGAGTGGTCCTCGTCGTATCGACGGACGAACGAACATGTAGATGTATGTGTTAAACTGAATATATGGATATGTGTGTATTGTCTCATAATGTTAGTAAGTGTGATACTCATTGTTGGGTCCCCAGCCCTGAAGAAATGGACACTGTAATTTCAGTGCCCTGTAGTATTTTAAGATGGGCTACCAGAGTTTTGTATGCAAAATTTGGTTAAGATCTATTCATTTACTCAGTAGCTAACGCATAAAATTTTTGTATATAGCTCACAGAAGCAAAAAACGTCATTAATGGCCACAGGGCCCAATTCAATTCAATATATAAAGTTCACAACACCTGTTAACTTCAGTCTGTATAATAATGGATATATTTGTCATTATTTGTCAAGATCGTGAATACTTGAATGGGAAATAAAACCTTATACGCTTAAGAAAGATGTCATTGTGCCCCCCCCCCAGCCCCGAGGAAAGGCCAATATGAGTTTAATGCCCCATAGTATTTTAATATCGGCTATTAAGTTTCAATATACAAGATTTGGTTAAGATCCTTCATTTTACCCAGTAGCAAACGCTTAAAATATTTTTTGTATAGCTCTTATTAGTAAAAAATGAAATTATGGGCCCCCGGCGCCCAATGAGTGTTAAATATAGAAGAACATACGTTGCCAGTTACCATCCCGGGAGTGTACTCAACAATCTCTAAAAGTTTCATGCTGATTGGATGAATGGTTTAGTCAGCTATAAAGGACAAACAAACATACATACATACATACATACATACATACATACATACATACATACATACATACATACATACATACATACATACATACATACATACATACATACATACATACATACATACATACATACATACATACATACATACATACATACATACATACATACATAAATACATACATACATACGAACTACATACGACATACATACATACATACATACATACATACATACATACATACATACATACATACATACACACATACATACATACATACATACATACATACATACATGCATACAAACATACATACATACATACATACATACATACATACATACATACATACATACATACATACATACAAACATACATACATACATACATACATACATACATACATACACACATACATACATACATACATACATACATACATACATACATACATACATACATACATACATACATACATATATACCTGCATACTTTGATTTATATATATTAATATCAATGACATTTAAGCGTGAAACTATTTTTAATTGGTTAAAAAATTGTCCTTCAAAATTGAATTAAAAGAAAACAAAATTATGAATGCGTCCGTATTAAAATATTAGTTTATTTATATATATGTTGAAAATATCGTGTTCATTGCATCAGCAATAATGTGTTTTTTATACTCTATATAACGAAACAGAACTTTAAAAAAAGGTCTTCACCACTTAGTCAAGAATAAAAAAGAGTTGAATTCGGAAGGCAGACATTTTCATTTGAGAAAAACGTGTTCCATATTTACGTTTTACAAATCTCAAGAGTTTTAAATAAACTTTATTTGCAATACAACACAATTTCATTTATTGACCTGATTCGGAATTTCACATTGCATTCTTGTTAAATGATCAGAAAACAAAAAAAGCATTAATAATTTAATCTAACAATTGGCTTGCTACCAGCTACATACATAGGAATATTTAGAGAACTTTAATATCTAGACCGAAATACACCCCACAAAATATTGCTACCCATTAACACAAACAACTTTTAAAAAATTAAAATGAAATACAACAATCCACACGATCGGGACATAGAAGAGACAGCGGCTTTATTTTAACTTGGAAAATGTTCTGTTCAGTGCATCATATCTTTATTTTAACATGGTAAATGTTCCGTTCATTGTATCATAGCTTTATTTTAACATGGAAAATGTTCTGTTCATTGTATCATAGCTTTATTTTAACATGGTAAATGTTCTGTTCATTGTATCATAGCTTTATTTTAACATGGAAAATGTTCTGTTCATTTTATCATAGCTTTATTTTAACATGGAAAATGTTCTGTTCATTTTATCATAGCTTTATTTTAACATGGAAAATGTTCTGTTCATTGTATCATAGCTTTATTTTAACATAGACAATGTTCTGTTCATTGTATCATAGCTTTATTTTAACATGGAAAATGTTCTGTTCATTTTATCATAGCTTTATTTTAACATGGAAAATGTTCTGTTCATTTTATCATAGCTTTATTTTAACATGGAAAATGTTCTGTTCATTTTATCATAGCTTTATTTTAACATGGAAAATGTTCTGTTCATTGTATCATAGCTTTATTTTAACATGGTAAATGTTCTGTTCATTGTATCATAGCTTTATTTTAACATGGAAAATGTTCTGTTCATTGTATCATAGCTTTATTTTAACTTGGAAAATTTTCTGTTCATTGTATCATAGCTTTATTTTAACATGGAAAATGTTCTGTTCATTGTATCATAGCTTTATTTTAACATGGTAAATGTTCTGTTCATTGTATCATAGCTTTATTTTAACATGGAAAATGTTCTGTTCATTTTATCATAGCTTTATTTTAACATGGAAAACGTTCTGTTCATTGTATTATATGCTAATTTGCGCAATATACCAACATGTATAACAGTACTCTCATTAAATATTTTGTCAATTGATATGATTTGCCTGTGAATGATTTAATGAACGTTTATATAGCAATGAATTTATCGTATTATTATAAGTTATACAGGTTACAAATGAAATCTTACAAAGTTTCACTTCATCTCAGAAATGTAATAGTAAAAAGTATGTAACATTCATTTACTGTATTGGGAAGAAAGAAGTCGACTACCACAATGATGTGTCGAGGGTACAACGCATCACACCTGTACGAGACATTTTCACGCTCTCTTTTTTTATCTATGTAATATATTTTAAAATTTGTTTCCAGACCTTCGTTTTCAAGATTTTAAAAAAAATTCAATGTTTGTTTTAAAAGCAAGAATTTTTGACAGGGTATTGAATTTTTATTTAGAAAATCTTTTTGTCAAATTGTGTGATAAAGACATTACCTAAAATAATATTTTTATTATTATCATTGCTAAGTGTTGTTATTTCCATTGTTTAATCTAAAAGAAAGGCACAGTTGCTCCAGTGTTTCCTTGTGGAGCAGCTCGCAACAAAAAAATAAATAAAAATATTTAAAAAACACTTTTTAAAAACTAGTCTTATATTCGAAATGCACTAAAAAGTACAAAATAAATTTGAAATTTACAGCCAGAAGAGACCTTTAGTTCCAAATTTATGACAATTTAAAAGTTTAAATAAGACAGGAACGTTAAATCGTAGGTGAAATCGTTTATCTCATTTTTCGCCATGTCTATAAGACTAGGATGCTTGAAAAGTTATGCAAAGATATTCACCTGAGCACCCTAGTCTTATAGTCATAGCGAAAAACGAGATCATTGATTTCACCTACGATTTAACGTTCTTGTCAGTTCTTAAGCTATTATGTTGTGGTATATCACGAACTAAAGGACTCTGCGGACTGTCAATTTTAAATTTGTTTTCTACATTTTAGTGCATTTCGAATATAAGACTAGTTTTTAAAAGTGTTTTTTTAATATATTTTTATTTTCTACTTTTTAGTCTACGCATTTTACAGTAAGTGCAAAGCCCTATTACCTTTTGACTATAAATCCCTTATATATGAGACATAACTAACAGTAGTGATTATGTCCATACACGATGTTTACAGACTGAAACACAATTATCTCCCCTGGTTTTAAAACATGGCGTAGGGACGGTAAGGGGTTTGAACATACACGGTCGTCGTCAACGCGTGAACTGTCCACGTGAAAGAATTGTAAACAAATGTTCGGATAGCCCGATCGCTGAAACTTACAAAGCGAATTAATATAAGACTAGTAAAAAAAATAATATGTAAAATTGGAACATGTAGAGTTTCTCGCCGTAATATTTCAATTCGTAACGTCATTACTTAAAGATATATTAGTGTGTGATAAAGTAATTAATATTTTGTTTCATTGCAAATAAGATGGTTCAATTTTATTTTTTGTAGTGTTGCTTACTTTGGAATACATGTATTTTTACAGATATCTGGGACAAGAGTGAAACCAGATCAATAAGAAGTTCGTTACATCCCTTTAGGTGCTATATAAATTTTTTTTAAAAGGATTAAAACAACAAAAAAAAGAAATGAGCCTGGTCCAGTACATACAGGCTTATAACACTGTAAGAATGCTATAGATTTTTTTAAAATATATAAAACCGAGCAAGCCTGTTTCATTTAATTGGGTAAAACTAAATGTGTCAAAAAGAAAAGGCGCGGCAAACTGTATTATTTGTAAGTAGAAATTGATTTGTGGAAAGACGGATAACTCATCTTTCTACTTCTTGACTTCTTAAATCTATTTTAAAAACTGTGTAAAACATGTTAACATTGATTACTGTATTTATGTTGCTTCAATATTACGTGCGATTGTTTAGGAGAGATTTCTTTCATCAATTGTCACGAAGGAAAATATGGGTTAATAAAAAAAAACCCGTAAAAAACCAAGTTTTTCACTATAAATCCTTTATGTATGAGACGTAACTAAAAGAATGTTCACTATAATACGCAGCGCAAGACCATCCAAAAATACAAATTTGTAGTTGTGTTGTAAAACATGTTTAATATAATGCGCACCGATCAGGAATATGTTTATAAAAAGAGTTGTCAATAAAATACGCACCTTATTGCGCGACAGAAAGGTTGTTCAATATAACTAAGAACGCTTTGTGTCACAAAGAAAATGAACTGTGAGCGGTCAATGGATAATAAACAGGCAGGTATATTTTAGTTATTAAATAAAATTTTATTGTTTTTAAAATTTAAAAATTAAATGCAATTTTTAAAATTAATCATTTCTTTTAACTTTATTTTACAATTGAATTTTTTAAAATACTTTTAATGAAACTTTTACCAAACACATAATATATTTGTTATATTTATTAGATTTAAAATTACATTTTAATGGATTTCTTAAATGTATGCCTATTCTCTTTTAGTTTAGTTAGCACAAACCCAGAATTAATACGTCAGCACCGGTGCTTTGTAGTGCATTAAATGCGGGGAAAACAATATCAATGCACGTCCAAAATGATTAAATTGTAAATTGTGTAGTATTGCACACAAAGTAGATGCTGTGCAACTTTGCTCACGACTTTTTTCTTAATTGACCATGACATAACACGAGGGCTAGACTAGTGACCACTAAAGGACGAGTGCTGGCGAGAGCTATGGGAAAGATAAATAAATGGAGCGGGGAGAGATAATATAGGCAACTTTATTAAGGGCAATGACGCCACGTGACATTTTTACTTTACGGTTACATCTGATCGGCATAAGTGGGAGGGGGTGTTTGGATAAGAGCGGGACGGGCTTTCTACCGACGCTTTGAGGTGAGTGAAAAAGTAGAACATTAATGATCAGGTAAGGTGGACGTACCAATAGTTTGATTAGTCGAAGGTCTCCCAAATGTTTCATTCATTAGTTTTTGCTCGTCAAAGATAGAAGTAAGGTGGGCGCACCAATAGTTTTACTAGTTGAAGGCCAGTACAGATTGTAAACATTGTAACATTTTAAATTTATTTTATATATCTTAAAAGTTTTTTCCCCCAACATCACATGCATTTTTATATCTATAAAACTTGTATAATCAATACCCGAGTATCTTGCTTACAAACATCGTAGTACAATTGATATATACAGACGTTTGCAAATATACAACAACAAAAATAACAAACAGTAAGTTTACATGTATACTCGAGATATTATGTATACAAGCTTGCTGTAGACAGACACATGTATATAATATTGACTAACACAAAGATTACATTTATTATATCATCATTACTTTCTACGACGTATTGACTAACACAAAGATTACATTCATTATCTCATCATTACTTTCTACGACGCATTGACTAACACAAAGATTAGATTTATTATCTCATCATTACTTTCTACGACGCATTGACTAACACAAAGATTACATTTATTATCTAATCATTACTTTCTACGACGTATTGACTAACATAAAGATTACATTTATTATCTAATCATTACTTTCTACGACGTATTGACTAACACAAAGATTACATTTATTATCTAATCATTACTTTCTACGACGTATTGACTAACACAAAGATTACATTTATTATCTCATCATTACTTTCTACGACGTATTGACTAACACAAAGATTACATTTATTATCTAATCATTACTTTTTACGACGTATTGACTAACACAAAGATTACATTTATTATCTCTTCATTACTTTATACGACGTATTGACTAACACAAAGATTACATTTATTATCTTATCATTACTTTCTAAGACGTATCGTAATCTGTGGTAAGTGTTATTAGAAGTAATAACTTGGTTGATGAAATTAAATATAATCTTGTGAATATTTTGTGTCTTACACTAACGGGTCACTTTAAAAAGAAAATATATTATGTATTTTTTTTTATTTTGAAAAATAAAATCCGTCCTCAGTACCAATAACGTTATCTGCAACTGCTAAATAAAAAAAATGTATAATACAAATAATAAGAACAATCATTAGCGGTCTTGAAATACGATTTCCTCTCAGACAGGAAGGTATTCAATGTTAATTAATAATTAAGAAAATATTGTGCCAAGTGTTCAGTATCTGGTAGTGATAATCCACTCATTACCACGTTTTTATTAACTTCCTTTCGTTCCTGTCTGTCCGCAATTTTCAAATTTGCCAACGTAAAATTAAACTATTTTTGATGGTCATAGAGATCTCAAAATTTTACCACAAATAGATCTTGGATGACAATGCATTCCATCAAAATTTCAGATCGATCGAATGTACCGTAATTAAATTAATGCATTTTTAGTTTATCTATATATAGCATATTTATTATCCGTCTGCTGTGACAAATAAATCACATTGAACACAAATATTGATGTAATGCATTAGTTGTATATTGTAGAAACAAAAATGTCCTATAACACAATTATTGATGTACTGCATTAGTTGTATGATGTACAAACAAAAATGTCCTATAACACAATTATTGATGTACTGCATTAGTTGTATGATGTACAAACAAAAATGTCCTATAACACAATTATTGATGTACTGCATTAGTTGTATGTTTACAAACAAAAATGTCCTATAACACAATTATTGATGTAGTAATTCCAATACCTGACGCCATGAGTAACTAATTGTCACGGTCTGATCATGTAGATATTTTGGTGATGAGATAGCTTGAGTTGTCATTTGTAGAGTTCGGGCTGTTCCAGGTGTACACCATGTCTTGAGAATATAAATATAACTAGCGTATCACCCGTCAAAAATGACGAAAGTTTTCAGCTGAAATCTATTTATTTTATAAAAATTTCACTTTTTTAAGGCGCCTACGGCGCCGACCTTTTTCAAAAGCCCAACTAACTTTTCCTTGTTTGATAAATACGAAATATTAAACTTTCTGAAATGTACACAAAGTATTTTATAATAAGGGTTGCAGGCTACGGCGCCCATTTTGTTTTTTTTTATTTTATAATTAACCATCATCAACTCCTCTTTTTAAATCCTTTATATTAACTCGTGGTGTCTGCGGCCGACCGACCGACCTTGCTTGCTTGCTTGCTTGCTTGCTTGTCGCCAAAACTTTTGATCGATTTTTAACCCACTTGCTCGCAAGATAGCGAGCTGAAATTTTGCAGGCAGTTTCGTACCGATGATAAAAACAATGTATCAAAATTTCAGATCGATCGCATGTACCGTAATTAAATTATTGATTTTTTAGATTATTTTTTTTATTCCTATGTATCATGCTATTTTTTGAGATAGAGCGTCGCGGTGCGTATTATATTGAACAACCTTTCTGTCGCGCAATAAGGTGCGTATTTTATTGACAGCTCTTTTTATAAACATATTCCTGATCGGTGCGTATTATATTAAACATGTTTTACGACACAACTTCAATTTTGTATTTCTGGATGGTCTGGCGCTGCGTATTATAATGAACATTCTTTTAGTTACTTCTCGTACATAAAGGATTTATAGTCAAAAACTTGGTTTTTTACGGGTTTTTCTTATTAAATCCTTTATATTAACTCGTGGTGTCTGCGGCCGACGACCGACCTTGCTTGCTTGCTTGCTTGCTTGCTTGTCGCCAAAACTTTTGATCGATTTTTAACCCACTTGCTCGCAAGATAGCGAGCTGAAATTTTGCAGGCAGTTTCGTACCGATGATAAAAACAATGTATCAAAATTTCAGATCGATCGCATGTACCGTAATTAAATTATTGATTTTTTAGATTATTTTATTTATTCCTATGTATCATGCTATTTTTTGAGATAGAGCGTCGCGGTGCGTATTATATTGAACAACCTTTCTGTCGCGCAATAAGGTGCGTATTTTATTGACAGCTCTTTTTATAAACATATTCCTGATCGGTGCGCATTATATTAAACATGTTTTACGACACAACTGCAATTTTGTATTTCTGGATGGTCTGGCGCTGCGTATTATAATGAACATTCTTTTAATTACTTCTCGTACATAAAGGATTTATAGTCAAAAACTTGGTTTTTTACGGGTTTTTCTTATTAAATCCTTTATATTAACTCGTGGTGTCTGCGGCGGACCTTGCTTGCTTGCTTGCTTGCTTGCTTGTCGCCAAAACTTTTGATCGATTTTTAACCCACTTGCTCGCAAGATAGCGAGCTGAAATTTTGCAGGCAGTTTTCGTACCGATGATAAAAACAATGTATCAAAATTTCAGATCGATCGCATGTACCGTAATTAAATTATTGATTTTTTAGATTATTTTTTTTATTCCTATGTATCATGCTATTTTTTGAGATAGAGCGTCGCGGTGCGTATTATATTGAACAACCTTTCTGTCGCGCAATAAGGTGCGTATTTTATTGACAGCTCTTTTTATAAACATATTCCTGATCGGTGCGTATTATATTAAACATGTTTTACGACACAACTTCAATTTTGTATTTCTGGATGGTCTGGCGCTGCGTATTATAATGAACATTCTTTTAGTTACTTCTCGTACATAAAGGATTTATAGTCAAAAACTTGGTTTTTTACGGGTTGTTTTTATTACATTGATCCCTTTTCCAAAATTAAAATACATGTATGATCGAAAACAATGACGTCATCATATAATATTTTTTACAGCGCATCTTTAATGTGCACACCTTTTGATGTATTGGTGCAGTAAATTGGTTTTCCCTGCTTTCTAAAATGAATATCGTCAGGACTGACAGACACTACTTGCGTGACAATTGCAAATTATATTGTTTAATAATATTACTTGAGTATGAACGTATTTTATGTTAGTTGCACTGATGAAGGCATTAGCCCAAACGTTTACAGTTGTCATAGTTTCATAATAAACCTCAAATTTATTGTATTCATGACACAATTTTTACGTGTATTTTTTAAAAATCCTTTATATTTATTAACTCGTGTTGTCTGCTTGCTTGCTTGAGGTAGGCGGGCGGTACCGAAAATCTTTGGATCGATTTTTAACCCACTCTCTCGTAAGCTAGTGAGCTGAAATTTTGCAGGCAGACTCGTGCCGATGATAAAAATAAAGTATCAAAATTTCAGGTAAGGGGCCGTCCATAACTACGTTACGCTCCAGAGGGGGAGGGGTGTAAGAAAATGTGACAGTTTGTGACAGGGGAGGGGGGTCCAGGCATGTGTGACGTCATGGTGTTTTATATTAAATTGTATTTATTTTGTTAATAAAAAAACAACATTTTCCTTTTAAAGTGTGATGTACTTTAGGGGGGGGGGTTCCGAGATTTGTGACAGTTTGTGACAAGGGGGAGGGGGAGTTAAAAATGGTAAAAAATAGAGTGACGTACTTTATGGACGGCCCCTAAATCAAATGTATTTTAATTAAATTAATGAATTTTTAGATTATCTTTATTTATCTCTATATAAAATTTTAACTTTTTTTTGCTTTAGTGTCGTAGTACGTATTATGTTGAACAACATTTCATGTCACGCATTAAGGTGCGTATTTTATTGACAATACTTTTTATAAACATATTCGTGATCGGTGCGCATTATATTAAAGAAGTTTTACGACACAACTACAATTTTGTATTTCTGGATTGTCTTGCGCTGCGTATTATAATAAACATTCTTTTTGTTATGTCTCGTACATAAAGATTTTATAGTCAAAAACTAGGTTTTTACTGTAAATTTATTTTATTTAAAAAGCTTTATACGCAGCCATATTCTATGTGATAATATGATTTTGTAATTATATTTAGTTAGGGTTAAATGTAGTAGATAAGATAGATATTTTATCATTGTAACTGGAAAGTATATTACAAACAAAGGGTGAGAAATATAGAATGTTTCTGATTGTCGTTTTATTTTAATTTGTAGATAAAAACTTGTAAAATTTATTTGCTATTTTACCAGATATAATGTTCATAAGCAATACTATTATTGTTAAATAAGACATAAGGATATGAAAGTTATGCTTCTGTCAGTGTGAGTTTAAACCGCAGCTGTAAAGAAATGTCAGAAACTTTGTTTAAAGTGCTTAAATGAATGTAAGCAATTTCTCAAAAGTCATACTTGTGGAATATATATGGAAGATGGGGTATTTATATTATGATTTATGTAAGAAAAAATCATTTCATGAATCAGGCTGTTTGTATTTACTAAAATATCATAAAAAACCAGGATTAAAATCGCTGGCATGTCTTTTAATTGATTGCAGTCTACGTAAGCTGTCAAACTTTGTTAGTGTTGCTTTTTAATGGATAATTGTGTGAAATTTCTTATAAAATACAACCATGAAAATGTTCAACATTTTAAATGTACTAACAAGTTAGCGTTTGCAAATAACTATATATAAATACGCACATGCAACTATAAACTATGAGAAATAGGCTATTATGGAGAGAACACGTTATGATTTTAAATTAATTTCATCCTTTTGAAGTGCATTGATATTGTGTTTCCCGTTAATGACGCATCTACAAAGCACTCGCTTCGATGTATTTCTATGAGTTTGTGCTCACAAAACTAAAAGAGAAATTAATGTGATATGTTAACTTCACATCATATAATCTATTTACATGATTATTTAATCATTTAAGTAACTTTAAATTAAACTATATATTTTGTGTTTTGTATGTTCATTGAAGGTAATTTGAAATTTGCATGATAAAATATAGTTAAAAGAAACTTATATCTTAAAAATCAAATTTAATTTTTAAATTTTAAAAAATTGAAATTTATTAAATAACTAAAGTATATTTGTTTCTTTATTTTCAATGACGTTGCACCCTGTCCATCTGTGATTAAAAGAGTTATATTTTATACAAGTGGCTTGCCACTGAATTCGATCCCTTTAGTTGGGATACCATTGTTAAAATGATTTGCAAGCATTCACTTACATAGTCTACATGTTCTAGATTAATTATAAGTAGGGCTGCGGAAATGTAACTATTATTTCTCGATTAATCGTTTGAAAAATTGTATCGATTTAAATTTTTTTAACGATAATCGACCCACCACTTATAAAATGTGTACCTTGATGTCTCAAAATATTAACTCTAGATTTCAGTCCGTCACAATTATAGACATAATGTCCGAGACGATTACACTGACTACATTTCGGTTTCTATACTATTGATCTGGACGCTGATTGTTCAAAGGGTGTGGATAAAGCTCACACACACACCACCAAACAGTTATGGTGTCCTATTGAGTGGATATGCGTTTGCGCCACAGGCCCATGTCTCGCTCTGAGTCTATGCATTCGTGGGTCTGAACTGCAGCAAGTTTAAAAAAAACAACGTCCTGTGAAAGTTAGTACAGCGTCAATGTTTGTGTGCATGTATTTTACAAATTCGCTGCGCGGTGATTCTAACTTCCTGCGTGGAGTCGGTCACAATATCAGCCAAGCAGCGCTGATAAAAGGGACCATTGATACCATTTTTCTAACAATTCGCTAATCATATTACCTGCAACCAAAATGCACTACAGTATCAAAAACTTCAGCTGGTGACGACTATCATTAAAGCTATATGAATGAATGTTGGACGGATGGTTATTGTAATTATTGTAAATATTGTAAAATATTGTAAAAATATTGTAAAATATTTGTAAATATTGTAAATTTTTGTAAATATTGTTAAAAATATTGAAAATTAGACGATATCATCCAACACGCTCATCACTTTATGTCATCACAAAAATAATGTCAACCACACTTGGTTTGTCTTTTTGCGTAGTTGGTTAAAAGGGGGGGGCATGACCATTATATAAAGGAGACATTTCCAGTGTTATTTTAATTTTCAAAAAGAACGTTAATAAGTGTTACTTATGGACGTCATCTAATTTTAATCGAACATTAACGATTAATTAATCGTTAATTTTTATAAGTTAAACGATTATATTTAAATTAATCGTTATTCAGCCCTAATTATATAAGTAATTGAACGTAATACAATCATTAATTGTATGGGAGGAAAAAAATGCGTTTGTATATTGTACTATGTTGTGTTTTATAATTGTTTCCCTCTATATACTTATAAATGTCACCCTCATTTATACTTATAACTGTTTCCCTCTATATACTTATAAAGGTGCACCCTCCATATATAATTATACATATTAATACTGCTATACTTATAAATGTGGACATACCGTAAACTTATAATGTGCCATATCTGTATACTTATGAAATGTGTCCTTCTAGTATACCTCTACTAAAATGTGTCATTCTATATATTAATAAATGTGTCTTATACTGTACTTATAAATGTGCTCTTTTATATACTTATGAATGTGTTCATTCTATATACTTATAAGGTGCCCCCTCTATATAAATTATAAATATACCATACTGTACGCTTATTAAATGTGTTCATTATATCTTGTAATTGTGCCCCTCTGTATAGTTTAAATGTGCCGTTACTGTATACTTATAAATGTTCGTCCATTCTCAATACTTATTAAATTGTGTCATTCTATATACTTTACATTTGTCCACTCTCTCTACTCTAACATGTCCCTCCTGATCAAACGTAAAATGTTCCTGTGTTCTCTATATTGCTAGTCCTTGTGCCCCTCTGTATCGTTATAAATGTGCCAATACTGTCTACTTATAAATGTGTCCTTCTCCATATCACTCTAAATGTGTCATCTCATATCCTATTACATTTGTCTTTCTCTTTACTGCTCAATGTGCCTTTATATAACCATATACATGGGTCCACTTCTACTATAATTTAGTCATTGTGCCCCTCTGTATCGTTCTACCCTGTGCCCATACGGATACTTATCCATGTGTCCTTCACTATACATTAAATGTGTGTCATTCTATATCCTATTAACATATTTGTCCTTCTATTTACTGTCTACATTGTGCCCTTTTAGATATACTTATACATGAGTCCTCTATATACTTGATACATGTGCCTCTGTTATACGATCTAAATGTGCACCTACTGTATCCTTACTAAATGTGTCCTCTACCATATCCTATAATGTGCCCTCTCTCTATCTTATAAATGCGTCCTTCTATCTACACCTCATAAATGTGTCCTCTTGTATATCCTTATGAATGTAGCCCTCTAGTTTACTCTCTCATTAATGTGCCCTATGTCTATCTCCTAGTCCTTGTGCCCCGCTGTATACTCTTTTATCCCTGTGCCACTGTCATACTATATAAATGTGCCTTCTATTCTACATGTAAATTGTCCTCTCTATATACTTATAATTGTGCACCCTTTATCTACTTATATAAGCGTCATTCTATCTATCCTTAGTATATATGTGCCCCTCTGTATCGCTTATAAAGGTGCATCTGCTATACTCCATATACACTGTATGCCTCTACCTCATACTTATAATGTGCTCCTATATACTAATAATTTGTCCTTCTATGACTTATAAGTGTGCCCTTGTATATACTTTGTAATGTGTCCTTCTATATACTTATAAATGTGTCATTCTATATATTAATAAATGTGTCCTTCTAGTACTTATAAATGTGCCCTTTTATATACTTATGAATGTGTCATTCTATATACTTATAAAGGTGCCCCTCATATAATTATAAATATACCATACTGTACCTTATAAATGTGTTCATCATATACTTGTAATTGTGCCCCTCTGTATAGTTATAAATGTGCCATACTGTATACTTATAAATGTGTCCTTCTCAATACTTATAAATGTGTCATTCTATATACTAATACAGTTGTCTTTCTATTTACTTATAATGTGACCTTTATAAACATGAAATGTGTCATTCTATATATTTGTATTGTGCCCCTCTGTATAGTTATATAATGTGCCATATGTATACTTATAAATGTGTCCTTCTATATACTTATAAATGTGTCATGTCTATATACTATTAAATTGTCCTTCTATTTACTTATAAATGTGCCCTTTTATATACATATAAATGTGTCATTCCTATTACTTGTAATGGTGCCCCTCTGTAACGTTATAAATGTGCCATACTGTATACTTATAAATGTGTCCCTCTATACTATAATGTGTCCTTCTATATACTTATAAAGTGCGTCATTCTATATACTAATAAATTTGTCCTTCTATTTACTATCAATGTGCGCTTTATATACTGATACATGTGGTCATCTATATACTTGTAATTGTGCCCCTGTGTAATTATACAATGTGCCATACTGTATACTAATAAATGTGTCATTCTATATCCTAATAAATTGTCCTGTATTACTTATAATTGTGCCCTGTTATATACTTATAATGAGTCATTCTATATACTATAAATGTGTCCTCTATTTACTTATAAATGTGCACCTCTATATACTTATAAATGTGCCCTCTATATACTTATAAATGTGCCCCTCTATATACTTAGATATGTGCCCACTCTATAAACTATAAATGTGTCCTCTATATACATATACATGTGCCCCTCTATAACTTATAAATTGCCCCTCTATATATATTTATAAATGTGCCCCTCTATAAACTCTTAATTGTGCCCACCTAATACATAGATATGTGCCCATCTATATACATGTAAATTGCCTCTCAATATACTACTTATAAATGTGCCCTTTTATATACTTATAAATGTGTCATTATATATACTTGAATTGTGCCCCTCTATATAGTTATAAATGTGCCATACTGTATACTTATAAATGTGTCCTTCTATATACTTATAAATGTGTCATTCTATATACTAATAAATTAGTCCCTTCTATTTACTTATAAGTGTGCCCTTTTATATACTTGTTTATGTGTCATTCTATATACTTGTAATGTGCCCCTCTGTACTAGTAAATTGCATCTGTGTCACATATGGAAAGCTATGTAAACTTATAATGTGTCCGTTATATAATATAAATGTGTCATTTATATACTATAATAACATGGTCTTTCTATTTACTTATAAATGTGCCCTTTATAGACTTATAAATGTGTCATTCTATATCCTTATAAATGTGTCCTCTATAACTGTTAGAAATGGCCCCTCTATATACTTATAAATGTGCCCCTCTATAAACTCATAAATGTGCCCATCTATATACATAAAAATGTGCCCGTCTATATACATATAATGTGCCCCTCTTATACTTATAAATGTGCCCTTTTCATATACTTATAATGTGTCATTCTTTATACTGTAATTGTGCCCTTCTGTATAGTTATAAATGTGCCATACTGTATATCTAATAAATGTGTCATTCTAAATACTACATAAATAGTCCTTCTATTTACTTATAAATGTGCCCTTTTATATACTTATAAATGAGTCATTCTCTATACTTGTAATAGTGCCCCTCTGTTAGATATAATGTGCCTCTGCTAGTGTCATCTATATACTATTAAATGTGTCTTCTATTTACTTATAAATGTGACCTATATAATTTAAATGTGCACCATCTATATACTTATAAATGTGCCCATCTATATACTTATAAACTGTGTCATTTATAAACTTATAATGTGCCTCTATATACTTATCATATGTGCCCTCTACTAATACTCTATAATGTGCACCCTCTTATACGTCTACCTGTCGCCCCTCTATCAACTCATCCATGTGCCATCTATTTACACTATCAAGGTGCCCGTCTCATATACATCATAATGTGCCCCTCTATATACTCTGATAAATGTTGACCTTATATGCTACTTATCATGTGCTCATGTCTCTATACCTTGTAATTGTGCCCCTCTGTCTAGTTGTCAAATGTGCCATTCTGTAATCTTATAAATGCTGATTCCTCTCTATTATCCTCTATAAATGTGTCTTTCTATATCTGAATAAATTTGTACCTTCTATTTACTTTAAATGTGCCCTTTAATATACTTATAATCTGTCATTCTATATACTTGTAATTGTGCCCTCTGTATTGATCTAAATGGTGCCATACTGTATACTTATAATGTGTCCTTCTAGATACTAATTCAAAGTGTGTCATTCTTGTATACTCGATAAATGTGTCACATCTATAATTACTATTCAGATGTGTGCCTTCTATTACTTATAAATGTGTCATTATCTATTACTAGATTATTATCGTGTCCTCTATTACTTATAAATGTGCCCTCTATATACTGATAAATGTGCCCTCTTATACACTTGTAATGTGTCACTTTTATATACTTATAAATGTGTCTCTATCTAC